>CM057162.1:24901620-24931620 GCA_029962745.1 Echinometra lucunter | reverse complement strand
AGCAAGTTGAATTTGAATGGAAATGAAAATGATTTATTATTTAATTACGAATTGCAGCCCGAGAATTGGGCGTTAAATAAATAAATTGATGTAGGTTGATTCACCTATGCACGTGCAAGTTTCGCAAACAAACATTTATCATTAAATCATTCATTTCAACTTAAGGTTTGATTGATAGTCCGTCTCCACCGATTGGCAAAGACGTTTTCTCGTCACTACATGTGATTCAGACGATTTATTTGTAGACAAAATACAAGTCCACACGTTGGAATAAATATGCCTATAGCCCGCTGTTCCATGAAAGAGCAATATAATTCAGATACAAAAAAATGCCTTGCTCAAGGGCAAAAGCCGTACCGGGTACCGAAGCCTGGATTCCCGTGTATCCACGAATTGGTGAACGTGATGAAGCGTCTAGGATCGGAGTTGCAACCGTTCTCGGAATTAAATCGTAAGTCCATATGAAGTGGTTTAATAATTGTTTAGTATCATATAACACTGAAATACAATTTGTCAGGAGCATCATCAATAATCATACACAACAAAATACTAGGAATTAAGTCAGATACAGAAAGGAACATAATTATATGAAACTGACAGTGAATAATTGAAGAAAAAAAATCAGAAAGAACACTTTGATAGTAAAACTTTTTTTTTCGAAAGTGGGGGGGGGGGTGAGGTCTTCTCCGCCGATTGCCAACGACGTTTCCCTGTCGCCACATCAGACGATTTTTTTTATTTTTTTTTTTTTAGAAAACAACAAATACAGACGTTGGTATAAATATGCCTCTAGCATGCTTGATGTACTATAGGTTTTCCCGCCCAATTTCATAAGAGTTGCATTCGAATTCATGAATAGACGTTCAATATCCAACGATTTTCGTCATCTCTCTGCTCTGATGGTTTATCTTTATTCTTTGAACATTCAGTTTAGTTTTATATCATTCTTTTTAAACTTTATTTCATTAAATTTAGTGAGAAATTCATTCAGTTTAACGGAGCGAAGTTGTCATTCAAATGCAATTTTCAATTTCATTTAAAGGCACTCACCTTCGTACCTTCAGCGTTCGAATTCAATTAACATAAAAAAAGTTCTTTGGGTCTATGTCATTCTTACAGCATATTTTCACGTCATATTTACCCTTTTTCAATGTTTTTGCTTATATAATTTCCTTCCAATTTTCAAAGTTTATTTTAATCATATCGTCGCTTATTATACGAACCGTCATAAACCTCAGTTGAACGTAAAAATAAGCTTTCGAGAAAATCGCTTCTTAAGTTTGGACGGTCTGCCGACGTTTATAACTTTGCTCTTTATAGAATACCACCACATTGTTTGATATCAAACTACAGTATAACTTCTATACTTTAAAAAATCGGGACAAATTTCCCCGTAGTTCCTATTTATTATTGCACTATATGCAGGGAAACGCAACACGGCATTTTATGAACTGGTGATTTTACGCTGATTAGGGTTTTTAGGTCACTTCGTAAAAATCATACATTGGATGCGCGTGATTTCTATAGCGTCGTAACTTAGGTTTATGACGCTTCGTAAATACGAAATACATGAGCGCAACGCGAGCGCATATTTAGGTCGGGTTTATGACGCTTCGTAAAATCATAAAATATATGCGGGTAACACGAGTGCATGTACTGTCCGTTGGATTTAGGACGCTTGCAAAAGTCACAGAGTGAATATGATAACGACGACAAAGATTATGATTCTAATTATTGTACCACACTTATACCACTTCTACTTCTAGTACTACTTTTGATAAAGTAAACAAAGTCATAAATCGTATTTTTGATACAATACTCAGGGTCAATTTGTTAACGCACTCAATACCTAAATTTACATCAAGAAGTCATTCATTTTATTATTTTTATTTTGTTTCATTCATTTATTCATTCATTGATTTACTTATATATTTATTCATTATTCATTTATTATTTTATTAATTTATTAAATTATGTATTTATTTATATATTTATTGCAGTTCCAATATATTAATCACATTACGACTATAAGCATTGTTATTATCATTATCATCAGTATTATCATTATCAGCATATAGTAGTAGTAGTACTTGTATTTACTTATGAGTCACTTTGGCAATTAGCGTCCTATACCCAACGGATAATACAAGCTTTCGTGTTACGCGTATACACTTTGTCATTTTACGAAGCGTCACAAACCGCCCGAATGCATTTTATATGACGTCACAATACTTCAGGTCACTTCGTAAAATCGCTCGAGGTGATATGACGTTTCGATCGAATATTTAATTGTCTCTTATTCTTAAAATAATTAAGATTTTGGTCTAAAATTTGGTCAGTTGATAGAGTTAAGGACAAGCTTTCAGAATGTACAGGAAACTGATTTCGAAAATTTTACGGAAAAATGAGGTTTATGCAGGCTCGTAAAATAAGCGACGATATTTGATATATTTCTTTTCTTTCTAAAATTTTTCTTCCATTTTCACTTTATCCCCTATTCAGTATCACTTACCATGCTTACAAAGAGGTTGTAACTATTTCTTTTTTTACATGCTTCTATGACGGTTTGTCAGAGGATGAGAAATATCAATATAAGGCAAAGGTAGCAGTTTACATAATTTATTGAAACAGATCAAGAATACAAAAACAAAAACAAAAAACAAAGAAGCAACGAAAAACACTGCCCAAATGCAATAAATGCTTGCCTATCCGTGGATGTGAATTCCTTATGTTTCATCAGGGCGATGCTGGTGCGGACTTGATTACGTGCATTTTTTAAAATTTGAACTCGCTTTTTACACGTTTCTTTGATAAAATCATGAAATCGCATGCTAAGAAAATTAAATTGAATGGACTAATTAGCTTTTTTCAGTTTTGATCCTGATGATCATTCCAGTTCGCTCGAAACTGATTAAATTGTATGCAATTTTGACGAAATTGGGCTGGAAAACCTATGTAAAAGATCAAAGTATATAAGTTCTCCACAAACTGATAAAGCATCCGGGATCGGAGGTGAAAGCGTTCTCGGAATCAAATCGTAAGTCCAAATGAAATGGTTTAATAATTGTTTATCATCATATTTTATACTGAAATACAGTTTTTCACAAGCTCCATCAGTCAATAATTGTACACTACACATTACTGGGAATTAGGGCAGACAAAGAAAGGAACTTTATTAAACTGACAATGATTTTTTTTTTAATATCATTGTATCAGGAGGAATAGTTTGATAGTATTTTTTTCGAGGAGGGGGTTGGTTAAGTCTTAAAGTTGAGGCAATAATATGGATTGTTAAAATGCTATGTTAATCATTTCCGATTTCAAACTACATGTGGAATGAAGCATTGATATACTTTTTTGCGTGAAACTTCTTGATCTCCACCACACAAACCCTCAATCTCTCCAGACCTATGCCCCCTTCTCTCTCTCTCTCTCTCTCTCTCTCTCTCTCACTCTCCCTATTACTCTCTCGTATGGGGAAAAGGGGGGTTGGTTGGTTTTGCAATCGGAAACAACACACTATCATTAACTAGGCGGTTGTTGAGTGCGTAAGGTTGAAATAAAAGAGCAGGGAAATATAACTGAATAGAGCCTGCTCTGACGGGCCGGTTTGAAAACGTTATACATTGTAATCGCCCCAGCACGATCGATTTTTAGGTGGAAAATTATTGAAGAGAAGTAAGGATTTTACCCCACCGCAACCTCTTCCTGTTTGTTCTCAGAATCCAGACAAGTGATCCCGTGGATTTTAATCAGGCTTTTAAAGTAAGAATTCGGATTCTTTAAAAAGGATGCGAATTTTTGACATGTATGTGACTGTAATATGGAAAATATTTGGAGTTGATTTGCTTCGTTTTGATATGTTTATATTTCGGAAATTGGAGGTCATGTATCTTTAATTTCTTCATCATTATGTAAAGCATACAAAAAGCACATCTACCCCAAATCAAGAAAAGGTCAATTTCACATGAAGCAGAGTTGCTTCCATTAATTAGACGGCAGTATAATGTATCTCAAGTGTTTAGTTATTGCACAATATTTTCATGTTCTGCCTTAGAAAGGGAAAATAAAAGAGAGGTCTGGAACCACAAATGAAAATCTATCGTTTCCCTTCCAGTATATTGATGATTTTTAGTTAAAGAGCGCCAGCTTTCAAATAGTTTTTATACTGTAAAAGTAAGTCTATGCATAAAATAAGGATTTTTTGTTCCAGCTGTGGTCATAATGTCATGTGGGTGACTGTTTATTGCCTTGTAGATTTGAAGTCTTTTCAACAGCTTAGTTGGCTAGTATTGTTAAATTTCTCTGTGAGCCAGTGTCGAAAACAACCACAAAATAGTTATGTGGCAGTTATTTTGTATCCTTATAGGACTTGTATTGTGTTCTAGCAGTAAGCATTGTAAGTGTGGAATCTTGCTATCATCCTCTTGCAAACAACTTTCGCGGGGGTGGTTGTGTGTGTGTGTGTGTGTGTGTGTGTGTTTTCCTCCGATAAATTAAACAGGAATGTTAGGCTCATTATTATTAAATGTTTTGAAACAATATGATATATAATGACCGAAAGGTAACTTCAGAGGGTGAAAGGCGCAGTGCCAAGCAGAAATTATCAGGAAGGGTACATGTTGGTATCTAATAATGTGAATATTCGTTGGCAGATATTGTGCAGATTTCTTTTTTATGACTCTGAAATGAAAGAAATGATATTCTTCATATCTGTTCAAGTAGGAGAAAGTTTAATAACAGAGGATAAGCAGCTAACATCTACTCTCTCTGATATCATGTGCCTTTAAATAGAAATTAGCATACTGCCAGGACACTTGATTATAAAGCAAACGCTGGTCTGATGAAAACTGGGCTTAAAACTGGGTTAAAAACGAAGGGTTGTAGCTAGCTGTAAAAACTCTATTTGTATAGGTTCATAATATGTGATGTGTTTGTTCCTTCCTAAATTGAAATTAAAGATGGAATTGATGTGGTAACACGTGCTGGGGAGGACGTCAACCTGCAATGCCACGGGAATAGCCCACGCGACTTAATAATGTACATATCTTGGAAGCAGAGTGATAGCACGCCATATTTCTACTGCGACCAGTTTCATATCCCTTGTGATAAAAATACTACAACACACTCACTAGGAGGAGAAGATACATTTATCAGCACAGTGACCATTCGGAACGTTTCCTTGATTGACGAGGGTGAACATTCTTTCACCATGATTTCTCTAATGGACAGAGAGGAATGTCGAATCAACCTAACAGTAAATGGTATCTCCAATTTGCTTTTGTTTTCCTCCTTTTATTATTATTATTTTCTTTTAAGTTCTGCCCAAGTCATTCCCAAATAGCTATGCGTGCAATGAATCACTATTACTCTATGAGAGCCACTGGATCTAAATATTGTGAGAATCGTTCCTTTTCTCTCCCCTGTTTCCATTCGTTGGGGTTGATTTAACTTATTGGGATATCCTTGGTTGCCGTAAGTCAAATCTAAATGAAATGTCGTCTCAAATTGCAAGAACCCCCTTTCTAGACAATTTTGGAGTGATGGCACACTTCAATACCCACGGTAAAAATTCCCCCCCCCCCCTCATTTACTCGCCACATGATGTTCCAAAAAGGTCTATGTCAAGGTCTGTTTTAAATTTTCTCCTTGTTATAAAAGATCAGTTCATGAAAGTATAATTATTGATCACTTTCTTTTTTTTTCAATCAGGAAAAAAAAGGACCGTCAACTCCTTAACTTCAGTGGAAAATTTTTTTTGATATTCAGACTAAAGACTAGGAAAAAAATGCTGTTTAAAAAGTTTAATCCCATAGACGGCCGTTTGCCTTTTTTCATAAAAGTTTTATCTGGAATGCAGCTGGTTTACAACGACCACATGAGATACGAATTCCAGGAATTTCTGGTAGGAACATGAGGAATGGGTAACGTCCAATTTCCTTGTTTCAATTTTCACCTTTTCAGTGATAAAAGAATGATTTATTCAATATAACATGTATAATCAACGCGTCAAGGGCTGGAAGCGGCGTGCTTTAGTTATCAGTGTATACACCTATGACTTGCCATCAGTTTCTCACTCATTATAATGTAAAATATGTTCAAAAAGGGATCCAGTTTTAAGCAATTATGCCGAAGTTATCACAGGTTATAAACGTGAGCAGAGATAATAACTTGAGTCGACCTGTTTGTCCCATAAGTTTACCACCTCATCTACAATCATTATGAGTGCATTTAGCCCTACTAGGATCTCCAAAAATGTAAATGAGTGTAATTTTCTTATTCTTTGACCGATTTTGCTCATTTCTTTTTTAAAATGCTGTTCAAATTTATCTCCTTTTACTGAAATAGTGAAACTTCTAGGGTAGACTTACCCTTTAACTCAAAATCCATAAATCTAGGCGAAATAACAACCACCACCGAAAATCCGTGGACAAGCTCAAAGGAGAATCAAATGTTTGCAAGAAGTGATGAAGTTTTTGAAGGTTATTCATTTTTGTTTTATTTTCACTGTTCCAAGCACATTAATGATAAAGTGAATGTTTATGTGAAGCGTTGAAGGTTTTATTTCACAGTAAATACTGAATGCTCTGCCTATATTAAACATAATCCTTAGTCACAAGGACTATTTTTTTTTCTAAAACCAATTATCAGCGTATCCCATTGCAATAAGCATCATCATGTCAGTGCGCATAACCCGCTAAGTTATTTTGAGTTGAAGAGACTGATGAAATACCATACCAATGTCTGCCTTTTGTCATCAGTGCAGAGGACCAGCGATTATTTTCTTTATTTTTTGCTGAATACTTATGAGCAGGATTAGAGGCGAACTGGGGCAGGAATTTGGTTCACGAATTTTTGAATGAGAGACCCTTTTAAAATATATATTTTCCATGCTTACTTTAAAATAGTGCATATACAGGGTATCTACCAGTGTTTGAATAAAATGAACTGATGCAACAGGAAAAACAAAGTTTATTACATGATCGAAATATTCACAAAACAGCACTCTAGTTATTATGACCCCATAGGAGGAAGTCGGGATTGGATGAGCTCAAGCAGTCATGTAGAGGGCTTACACTGAGTCAACCTGCTCTCCAAAGCAAGTCAGATAAAGATAATATCATACATAAAAATATGTTACTGCCAGGAGTTCTTTGTTGCCAGTTGGGCGTTTTTTTTTAAACCAAGATGTAATTCGTGTCGTGACTTTGCAGTCACACTTAACTAGTCTTAGGCTCATGTTGTATGATGGGGGGTATAAAAATATCATGGTATCCGCTACCAACCTTATGTCGTAAATTACTTATATGAATATTCCCTATAAAACTAAGAAGTCTTCAAGACATCTCGATGTTTGCTTCTTTCCCTTTATTGCTCTGAAGTGAGGTGATATACTGGGACTGATCAAGCCGTATATAGTAGTACAAGTGTTTAGGTGGTCATAAGATTCCTGATAATTTGAACACCAGTCTACAATGGGAAAAAAAATAAAGAGGATTGAACCTTTCAGAGAAAAAGCACTATTACTTGATAATATTTGATGCATCAATTGACCAAATACCTTGATTTTGCCCATATATCTATTTCCAGTTCGACCAACGGGTGTGATCCTGGTCTACAAAAATCACAAGAACGGCGATGAGGTGCTTCAGAATAACGGATTACTCATAGTTGGAAAAGGAGAGAACAAAACTATCACATCTAGAACAACGACATCGGTTAAGCCAGAAGTTAATTTGGAGTGGATTATTCCAAAGGAGTTGAATGTGATAAGTGAATATGGTGAACAAAGTCAAGATGAAAGGGAAAAAGTCCAGCGCCCTGCTTACGTTTTCGAAACCTCTGAATGACACTAGATATCAACTGCTTAACATTATAAAACAAACACACTTAAATATAAATAAGGAACAAACAGATACATGTATCGGGAGCTTCACAGAATCTTAGACAGTTGATATCTAGTGTCATTCAGAGGTTTAGAAAACGTAAGCAGGGCGCTACATGTATCTGATTGTTCCTTGTTTATATTTAAGTGTGTTTGTTTTATAATTTTAAATTTGACATAACTATTGGACAGAGAAATCACATTAAGAATTTGAGCACTCTCTTTGCATAATATAATTTTGAAAAAAGCATGAAATCATTTATTCATATTACTATCACGTCCCGAGGGTTTTAAGCAATAATTCTCTCTGAGCTATCACTGAAAACATTCTTCTTAACAACACTGTATGCTTTGCTTTTGTTTTTTTTTAACTGCAGAATGTTCTTCTCATTACAATTTCAAACCGATCTGGACTTTATACATAGTGGCATCTTGTGGATTAAGCCAGACTATAATAACATTCCTGATTTGTTACGTCTTAAAGAAGAAACAAGGTATAATTGGTTGTTCCTTCTTTAATACATCGTAGTATTGAGTGTCATGTTATAGATTCATACTCAGTAAAAGATATCAGCAGTGCAACCTCATTTTGTATAATAAAATAACTGATATCTTTTAATGAACATATGTATATATTAATGAACGTAAATAAAAACATGGGCAGGAATTTCCTATTTGTTTTTCCACTTTTAATCCAGAACCACTGTTTAGTATAATTTCATGAAATATTCATGTGCCTTAGTTATATGATGCATCGTGACCAGTAGAAACACAATGACAGAAAAAAAACATCATATTTTGAATGGGGATTTTGTTTTGTATTTCGTTTCTCAAAGATCATATGTATCCAAATGAAAATATAACAACATCAACAGTATCGTGGATCCCTATTCAAAGATGATTTCTTAGCAACACTTATTGTTTGAATTCGGTTTTGTAGATATCAGGCTAAAAGTATGTCCATTTTCTGATTTAGCTGGATCAGCTGTCTCGAGGATACGAAGCTCCAGGAATCTATCAGAAGGTTCTGGCCAATTAACATGTGGTTTTTGCATGGTATTAAAGGCGGACGAAAAATCTATTAAAGATATCCGTGTATAGCAACTAATTGTATCAACGTGTTATGAGACAAAGTGTATAAGTGAAAGTATGGCAGCATTTACATATTTCTTTGGTTGGTATGAAAATTGCATAAGATCAATATCCTTTAGAACACTAGGGAATAAGTATTGCAGTACAACCCTTTCAAAACTTTTCATAACCAGAGAAGTCAGGGCTATTGGTCTAAAATCATTTGGTTGGGAAGCTTGAGGTGACTTAACTGCAATTGCAGACTTCCAGCAATTGGGCACATAGTTTTGATCAAGGGATTCCTGAAAAAGAGTGCGAAATGGCATTGCTAGTTGCCAAGCACAAACCTTTAACAATTTCCCACATATGTTATTGGGTCCCATTGCTTTTCTAGGGTTGGTTCTTTGAAATATTTCACAACATCCGTAAGCTCTCAACGAATTGGGGGAGAGTCTATATTTCTCAACTCTGTACACTGTCTAGCTATCTCATCATCAAAATTTTCATTATCAAAACGGGCATAGAATCTGTTCAACTCGTTTGCAGTGTCATGCAAGTTACCTCCTGCAAAATCTGGGAGAATATTTTTTTTTTTTTTGCACCCTGTCATTGTCTGCATACATTTCCATGCATTTCTAGTATTATTTGATCGGAATGCATCTTCAAGCTTTTTCTTATACACCCTTTTCGCTTCTTCTATTTCAATCTTAATTTCTTTTTTCAATATTTTCATTTAATTCTCTTCGTTTATAAAAAGAGCAATTCTCTTTTTCTTCAGCAGATCTTTTAATTGTGTCCTAACCCAGGGTTTTTGATTTGGAAATATTTTGAGTTTTATTACAAAGATGTAGATCTTGACAAGATATTATGTAAGCATTAAATTTCCACCGCTTCATCTAGGTTAACAGCGCCTGAAATCAACATATCCCAGTCTGTTAAGTCAAAACACGTTTGAAGATTCTAAACTGTAGTCTCACCCCAAATTTTTACTTTCTTAACCTGTACTTTCTGCCGTTTGATTATCTGTTTGTATTTCGGCAGTAAATGAATAGTTAGATGGTCGGATTTCCCTATGCTTGGACGTGCGACTGATATATATATATATATATATATATATGATATGAATTTTGACAACAGCATTAAGGAAATATTCACAAGCTGTAAATAAAAGTGTAGAATGTGAAAAGAAATATCTTTAGCTAGGAAACTATATGAAACCAAAGCTTTATTATTCCAAATTTTGTGTACAGGTCTATCAAACGATTCTCCTCCAACATGTCCAAGGTTTTTTTATCCTTTTATCGTTTGGAATGATAAAGATCGTATAGAAGGCAATATTTGATACAACGATATCGTTGTGGACGGATTGAAAAGTTTGCCAATACACTCCGAATAGCATGAGTATGATTAATTATTCAAGACAAAGAAAACAAACTTAGTGTGAAAAGTCTCTTCTATCTAGCGGCGAAAGAAAATAGGTGGTGATGATATTGCTATTCTATTTTATACTAAAATCTAATGATCTGGATGAAAATATTAATGATTATCTGAAAAAAAAACATTGGGTTCATGGATCGCAGGTATTACACTCTTGTTGAATACAAATACAGTGATAGTGACAGCGATAATATTTAATCATTCATAGATTAGAATACCTGAGAAGACTTCTATTCAGAGACTGGTTAACAAAAAAATAATAATAATCTGAACTCCTCAAATTTTTCTTCTGAGATTTTCAACTTTTTTTTTTTTAAATTGAATTGTTATACAAATTATCTTTCAGCGAAACAATTATCATTATTCTGTTTTCCCCTTTTATAGCCGCCTTACACATCCTGGTTTTGGAACAACGCCATCAAGAGTTTTCTTCTCAATATACATTTTTCATTGCCTCACCTCTCCAGAAGAAAGTCGACACCAAACTTTAATCGTCATTCTCGATACAGATACATTGTAGGAAGGTATATGATGGATTCTCTGTCACGAATTCTCGGCGTTCTAGTTATTGCTCAAATCTGCTTTTCAGAAGGTAGGTTTAAGCTTTGTACGGGAATACGTACGAGGTTCATGGGTATGTTTCGCTACCCTTTTTAAGTACATAATGAGCAATGCGGGTAGTATATATGTATGTACATATATATATATATATATATATATATATATATGTATGTGTGTGTGTGTGTGTGTGTGTGTAAGAGGTAAAGGGTTTAAACCTTGTTAAATGAATTTGAAATTGAAATGACCATTCACGTAAGTCAGTTACCAAGACGTTCAGATTCACTTTTGAAATATGATTGATTCGATTTGAAAATATATAAGCCTAAGTAATGATGATGGGGAAAATAATATTATTATTATGATAATGAAACTAATAAAATTAAGATATCATATTTGGTTGGAAAGGAGGTATGCAAGTTTATGCTCGCTTGTATGTAGGTGTGTATTTTTTAATTTTATGTGAAATATGCTACACCAGCGTGTCTCGCTACTTAAATATATGCCACTTCTTTCCTATTTTGACTTCTTTATCTCTTACAACTACATTTCAGAATTCACCATTAAGACAAATTTAACAGCAAACGCTGGAGAGCAGGCGATGCTTAATTGCAATGGAAAACCATCTTCAGACAGCTTGATCATGATAGTTTGGAGAAAAGAAACTGATTCTTTGTTTTCTTGTGTTTTCAGGGAATGCAGCAATACTTCCAATCATGTATTTTACAAGGAACGCACATACGTAAGCATTTTGATGTTGAGAAACGTTTCTCTCGATGATGAAGAGTTATACGATTGTAAGATTCACCAACTGGAAAATTCCGTGACTTGCCTCATTTTCCTTAAGATTTTAGGTAAGAATTAATAAATAGAAGACTATTTTGGCTTTATTTTTTGGTATTGGTTCCAGTAAATACAGAACGAGAACGAATTTGTAATTTTATGCTTGAATAATAATAATTATGTAGACCACCCACGGTACATGAACAATTAATTGATCATTGCTAACTGTCAAGAATACATTACCAGTATTTGTCTGAACGGATTTCTTTTTTCGATACAGTATGAACACGATAAAACTCATTGTATTTTTTATGTTCACTTGTGTTTGATTTTTTTTCCTTACTCTTGTTCATTATTTTAATTTCTGAATTCACTGTGCCCGTTATCAAATTGACTGACAAGTGTGTAAAAGTGTCCCACGGCCGGAAACATTTAGTATCTATGCATACCATCCCATGTAATGACTGATTTCATTCCCATATTGTAAATACAAGAGCCACCTGGTTCCACTAGCCAATATTTTGATTAACAATATGAAACAACGATCCAGTATTGGCACTGCATTATTTAACGGCTAATGGTAGTTTCGCAAATATTGAGGGAAACTACATGATTTGTGTCCATTTCTTTTGAATGTTAATGGCGCATTGATCATGGCCAATGTCGCGCTTCCATAGTACCTCCAGATGAGTTGATAATTCAGGATGATGCTTCGATGCACCGGGTCAACCTCCAACCAAACTCTGTCATGGTCCGAACAGGAGTCCTGAAGAATTTAACATGCCGAACCCGCCAATCCGTCAAACCAGGTATCACCTTAATATGGGTTACAAATGGACTAAATACAGCACAGTATAGAGAGGACAATGAGGATGAAAGTGATAATCGACTTGTCGTGTCATCCAGCACACTATCCTTCATACCAACACCGGTTGATGATGGGAAAGTATTGACTTGTTCGGCACCGGATTATAACAGAGATTTACAGTCTCTCAGTAGATCTGTAACACTTCGGGTAGAAGGTATGGCACCGTTTTGTATGCAATTTTTTAAGTGTGCAGGTGTTTGTCTGTGTTGTGTGTGAAATAAATGAAACGAAACAGAACAAACAACAAACAAAAAAGCGCTTGTGCTCACACACTGACACGAAAAAGTATACTGGTGAATGACAATGGAAAACAAAATTAATGTTCCCTGTCAGCTTGAGCAAAAGATAGCGTCTTTCTATGACGCCCCTATGACGTAATAATACGTCCGGCGACCTCAAGGAGTGTCGCACATGATGCACAACCCTGAAGAAATCCCGACTCTCTCCAAAACTTGTCCTTGCACCTTCGCATTCAACACCATCGATGCAGTTTGTATTTTAGTCGTGCAGTGAGTTAACTCCGTTTTTTAGGAGAGTAGTATATTTCCGATGGATTGACCAGAGCTTTTTGAAATTTACCATGTCATTTTTTTAATGAAAATATTCTATATGCTATGTTCGTTTCAGAGTGCTAAGTACAGCCTGTAGATGTGGACAACAGGCTGAATTAGCAACTTGCAAGCAGTCGATTTCGCTGTGTGTGGTCCATCTGGCATTTCCATTTACAAGTTTTCCCTGTGCTACTCTTTGTTTTCTATCTTTGCATCTTCTTTTCTGTCTTTACTAATGTTATTCTTTGTTTTTTATTCAATATTTTCTCTTTCAGTCTTTCATTATGTTATTGTTTGTTTTAGCGACATCATTTCGTTTCTAATTTCCTTATGCTACTCATTGTTTTTCCTCCTATCTTCTTCACTTTTCGTCTTTATGTATGTTATTCTTTGATTATCATTTCTTCTTTTCTATCTTTCCTCATGTTATTATTTGTTTTCCTCTTCCATCTTCTCTTTCCATCTTTTCTTATGTTATTCTTTGTTTTTCTTCAATTTTCTTATATTTCAGTGTCTAATGTTATTCCTTGCTTTGTCTTTCTTCTTTTCTGTCTATCCTTATGTTATTCCGTGTTTTCTCCTATCTACTTTTCTATCTTTTCTTATGTTATTCTTTGCTTTTTCTTCTATCATCTATTTCCGTCATTTCTTATGTTATTCTTTGTTATTCTTTATATATCTTATATTTCTGTTTTTCTTATGTTAATCTTTGTTTTCTTCTTTCTTATTTCCTCTCTTTCATTACGTTATTCTTTGTTATATCTTCTATTTGCTTATCTTTCAGTATTTTCTTGTTATTCTTTGTTCTCCCCTATTCTCCCCTATTGTATCTTCTTTTCTATCTTTCTATATGTTATTCTTTGTTATTCCTTTCATCTTTTCATCTTTCAGTCTATTCTTGTGTTATTCTTTGTTTTCTCTTTTCGTCTCTTCTATCTTTCCCTATGTTAGTCCTTATTTTTCTTATTTTTTTTATATCTTTCCTTATCTAATCATTTTCTTCTATATTCTTCTTTTTCCGTCATTTCTTATGTTATTCTTTGTTATTTCTTCTATATTCTTGCCTTTCATTTTTTTCTGTTATTCTTTGTTTCTCCTTTCTTCTTTCCTATCTTTCATTATTTTTATCATTTCTATTCCTTCTTTCTTAACTTTCAATCTTTTCCTATGTTATTCTTTGTTTTCTATCTTTTCTAATGTTATTCTCTGTTTTTCTCCTTTCTTTTTTATCTTTCCTTATCCTTTCTCCTATCATCCTTTCCATCTTCCCCTGTGTTATTCTGTTATTCGTTCTATCTTCTTATCTTTCAATCTTTTGTCATGTTATTCTTTGTTATTCTTTCAATCTTCTTATCTTTCAGTCCCTTTGTAACAGTTGACATGGTTGAGACATCGATTGACAAAATACCTTTGTCTTGCCCATATCACTTTCAAGTTCCACCAAGAGGATTGATCTTCATTGACAAACACCATGATCACGGAGATGTGGTGCTTCAGAATGGCAAATCACTAAGGCCGGAATACCAGGTTTAAACCCCCTCATGGTTTTTTTAGTCCATAGTTTAAACCTCCCCATGGTTTAAATTCATTTCTGATTCACAAACGATGTGCTATTTAGTCCATGGTTTAAACCAGGTTTAAACCAGGTTTAAACCTGGCCATGGTCTAAACACCGTACTAAATTTGATACATGGTTTAAACCTGGTTTAAACCTGGTTTAAACCATGGACTGAGCATGCGCAGTAGAGCAGTAGCTGTCTGCTACTGCATCTTGACATGACAGTAGCTGTCTGCTACTGTGAAGATGGCGGAGAAGGCTGGTAGCAGTCACCAGGGTACAGGGAGAGAAAGGGGGAAAATTGGCAGTTATGCGAGCGAAATGAACTTTTGCAGTTGATCAGCGATAGAAGGGAAATCCTACTTTGCACGAAGACAGATATTGATACAAATTTTGCAAAAAACAAATCATGGGAGGACGTACAGTGCCAGGGGAACTCCGAGGAAAATTTGGGAAAGTGGTCGTTACAGCAGATGAAAGAGCGGTGGAAGAGGGTGGCATAAATGCTAAAAAGCAATATTCATGCTACTCCAAGAATTGGAAGTGGAAGTGGAAAAACAGGAGGAGGACCACCACCAACTGTTCCGCAGCGTTATACTCCTCGTACTAAAGGATTTATGCCCCAGTAAGCCGTGGGACGACCACTCGAAAACGGCTTATTAGTTTTCGAATTTCGTTAACGTGGTCAGGGGCATTAAAAAGTAAAAATCAAAATTACCTTTAAAATGTGCCAAACAGAATCCCGATGTTCATTTTGACTAATCCTGCTCAAAGACGAGAAATATAGCAACACTTTACAGCGAGTAAGCCCTGGCCTGGCCTTTCGATACTTAGACCGCGTACCGATCTAGGATCTAATTAGCTAGGCTAGGCTATGCATGCGCTAGTGCTAGCCTAGCCTATACCTAGGCGCCTATCAGGAGCACATAACTCGCGATCATCAGCGTGCGTACGGTCGATCGTACGTACGCTACGGCACTGGGAGCAGGGGGTCACAGCTTAACTTTTGATTTTTTTTTTTTAAGTGGCCAAAGAAAAAGAAAGAGAGAAGAAAATAAAAAAGAAAGAAGAGTAGTTTGGGAAAGAGAGGGTTGGGTCAAGTAACTGTGTAATTATTTTCTTCCATTTGAAATGTCAATTTATTCCCTATGCACCACCCCCCCCCCCAAAAAAAAAAAAAAAAAAAAAAAAAACCCTGGCGCCACACCTGATTTGTCATGTATCTCTGATATTTCATTTGAGAATGGGATCTTTTAACCCATTCGTGACAGAAGGTCCACATTTTGTGGTTTGCTCTAATAACTTTTGATGCAGAGCCCTAAAAATTATACCAAATACATGAGCAGAAAGAGCAAAAAATTCTGCACAAACTGTGCCCATTTTGGTTGCGTCAATATTCAGTGTTTGATGCTGAAATTTTTTTAAAGGAAAATAAGCATTAAAATCCTTAAATTGGCAATGTGATTGAAAGTTTAAAATCACCGTTTTCCCCTGCAAATTGGCAACTTTTTGACTTCTCATCATAATTTCTGTCAATTTATATTCATTTCAGATACATGACGTTTTATAAGGAAAATGTAGCACTAAAATAAAAATGTTGGTGTTGCCAATTTGAAGAATAAAAGCTGATCAAATTAGGCTTTAAATAATTCCTGTCACGAATGGGTTAATTTTGTGTATTTGCATTTTGTGATATATTTCTTGTGGGGCACTATTAAAGTTTTCAAATAGCTCTCATTGCCTAAAAATTAGAAAATGAGAATTTTAATGTCTCTATTTCAAAAAAAATATTCTGTACTTGATCTGTTCCAGAAAGTCATCCAACTCATCCATTTCAACAAGCAGCTTATCAAAGCTTGACCACATCATCATTTCAAGACACTTCCAGAAAGAACACATTTGCACATGCACAATCATACACCACAGAAACATGGCCGTACGCAGACATTTTTTTCCGGGGGGGGGGGGGGGGGGGCAAAATGCGTAAAATGCGTAATTTTCGAAGAAGCTCAAAAGCGAGAGACCGAAGTGACCAAGCTGGTCATGATAGCACTTTCTTTTTTTTATAAGTGTAACTAAAAGATTTGGTGCACACTTTTTGTGGATTTTGTGAGAATTTTCAGTAAAAAAATGCAAATTTTCAAAATTTCAGGGGGCGAATGTCAACCCCCCCCCCCGCCCCTCTCCCCCCGCTGCATACAGCCATACACAGGAACACATTTCTGTAAAATTTAGAAATTTCAACCAGACATCTTCAAACTATTAGGCAAGTACATACTGCATTTTGCTTACACACCACCAGTTTTTTTTTTCTTGCATCTGCTATATCTATAATGTAATGATGGCATTGTTAGAAGTAAATAAATCATTCATTCATATCATTCTAGCATTTGTTGTACATGTATTTCATCCATATCAAAACAAAACATAACGAAATGCGATTAACAGTATATACATTACACGTTAGAATTGCCTCCCACTCCCTTAAAAAATAATGAATAAAATAATAAGAAAAGGAAATAGAGATTTTTTTTTAATTTGAAAAAACATTAAAAAACAAAACAAGAATGAAAAATCTCTTTTGGGTCTGTATCTGTTACAAATTTTTGGTTGATATTTTTATGACCATGAAATTCCTTTCTCTGTATTTTTTTTTTCGATTTATTTACATGTATCTAGTACTCAGTCATTTTTACTAGCCAAAGCACACTCAATGATTTCTACAATGGATCACAATCACTTCATGAAAATTGAAAATATGAATCACTGATCTTTCACTTGCTAAACTAAGAAGAAAATTCATTATGCATGACAATGGTGCTGAATTTATCAACCATCCAACTTTCTAAAATACATACTATGTATGACAATTGAATAGAAAATGTAACATGTATATCATCACTGAACTTGTACTACTAATTTCTTTATAAATAGGTGTATAACAGCATAATCTAAAGTAGAAAATGTCCTGTATATATACCCCAATCTTTCACATTTCACTTGCCAAACTTTAAAAAATATGTGTTAAAAACAAAGGTAAAGCATTAAATGCAGCACACACTAGTATTAACTTAATTGCATGTGTACATTCAAATATAAGAGAATAAAACACTGTCCTGCTTTGACATTATCATAATCATTATCATTATTATCATTATTATCATTATCATTCTCATTATTATCATTATCATTATTATTACTATTACTATTATTATCATCATCATTATTCATTTGACTAGACTAAAAACAAAAGCACAGGTACAGTACATCAATAGCAGCAGATAAATACATAATAAGAATGAAAGAACATGTAAAAAAGATTAGGGAGCAGCAAGTGGTTCAGGGTGCACAAAAGTGAAGTACAGCACTGTTGCCCAGAGGCATATGCCCCCACACCTGCTACTCCCAAGATATACACGATAAAACTTTCATACATAAAATATAGTACATAATGATGAGAGTTATACCAATAAATAGTAGATAAATTAAGCTTACTCATTAAAAACTGATATAAAAAATTGAATTAAAATGCTATGTACAAAATCTGTCCCTAGAATACTAGAATATTTAGACAAATTTGTAATGTGAGCTGCATGCAATAAGCAAAGCTATTCTATAATCATAATCACATAGCCAATGCTGCAGATAGTAGAAATGCACTGCTCTCTTTTTGTTGTTGTTGTTGTTGTAATTATGTGTTTTATTTGCTTTCCAATTACACATGTTCACAATATTTACATGTTATTGGTAATAATTTGACAAAGATCCAGTATACTTTACCATGTCTTCAGTTTGGCTGCTGCCTTACAATAAAAAAAAAAAATAATGATAATAATAATAATAACAAACACCGCTGATTGAGTGTTATATTGGCTTTGCACAAGAATTATATGTAAAAATTGCCTTCAAGTGAGGAAGAAGCTTCCAATCCCTCTACATTTCTTACATACTTAAAAACATCTCTGTTAATATAGTCATACTAAAAGTTTTGGGTTCCAGTTATCCTCTTCTCATCTCAACAAAGTACTTCATAACTACGCTGATATTGCCAGTCTGCTGGGTTCTCTTTCTCTTTGGTTTGCTTGCTGAACATCCTGGAACAATTGCATTGGCATGGTCTGGATCTGGAGGATCAATGTGTGAATACCTACAGGTTACACGTAAAACAATGAAAGAAGCAGAGGGGAAAACAATAAATATGTAAATAAAAAGAAAAACAAAAACAAAATCTTAATTCATTCTCCAAGCTGTTCTTACAACCTATTTTCATTTTGAAATAATCAAGTCTCATTGCAATTTCATTCCTAAATGTACCGATATCAACAGGAAATTGAAAAAAAAAACAACTATCTATCATGATGTCTGTCTCATTCAATCAGCTACAAAAGCAAAATGGGAAGTATAGTACACTGTATGCTTTATTTTGAATTCATGTTATCAAATAAATTAATAAGCTTCATGGTTATTTACCAGAACAGACTGTTATTTGTTTTCAATGAATGTGAGATTAAATTGTTTCAAATCCATGACTGGGACAACAGAATCAATCTAATTCATGCTGAACCAAACTAATTAAATTCACTACAGCATAATTTATTTTTATCCACTATTGTGAATTACATGCACCAATAATGGATCAACAGTACTAATTATAAAAACTGGTCACAGGGATTATATTAATTTATCTTCAGTCATTCACAGAAATTACAGAACAGCAAATCATATAGAATTAATCTAATTTTCAATATTACTTTCTGCAGAAAAATTGGATACCACTAAAAATAATAAGCAAGCTACTTACAACATGCACAATTCATGTGCCCCTATTGAAATATCATATTTCTGTATGGTACATGTATAGGGTTGGAAGAGATGCTTCATGATAACATGCAGATGCTAGAATTATAATGATCTCAACCTGCCTTTGACATCTTAGACTGACTTTCGCTCAAATAAAACAGGAATATTCCACTAACTCACATACACACCATCCAAGTTTGGCAATAATGGGTGCATGAAGACTATCTCATCATAATAATGATGGTACATGCTTATATAGCACCTAACACTTTCTTCATCTGAAGTCCCTAAGCCCTCTACAATAGTGTAGCACTATTACCATGGCTCTAGCCAAGCAGCTGTTACACGCTCTGCATTTCAAGGAAATAAATTCCAACCAGGTACCCATTTACCTCACTTGGATGGAGTGCAGCACAATGTGGATGAATTTCTTAGTCCCTTACATACCATTCCTGGCTTAGTGAGGAACATTAGAGAAATCAGTAATGCATACACAATAAAATCAGTCGAACCTGTACATTGACGGAATATTTATTCTTCCTGTTTTAGGAAGTACTGGGCTTGTTCCCCACCAGGACTCCTGATGTAGACATGAGCACCTAAGACTTCAGGAAATCTGCAGTACTCGCAGAATTGCTGTTTGGTAGTTCAACTTCCTCTCTCGTAGTTGGAAAACTCATAAATGCCCTTTTCCTTCTTGTGATAGCTTCGGAAACCTCTTTGATAACTCTGCAAAAACAGATGACTGTGATAATGATGCCTCATCATCATGCATCCTCTGGAATGAGCCTGCAATTTGACATGAAATTGTATTAATAGAAATTTGGTTGGAAATTATTTCCTTATGAAAAAATATGAATCTTCAGCAGTGCGCGGCCAGAATTTATGCCTCCACCCTCGTCAGATCCGAAATGTATGGCACATTCACAATGATTTTTCTTTACTTTCAGGTATCCCATGGTATATCTTTGACCTTGATCTTTGACCTTGTGATCCCAAACCTATTCAGACCATTGTCATATGCATACATGAATCAAGTTCGAATTTGAACTTCAAAAGGGTTCTCGAGAACGAACCATTTCCATCTATAGAATTAACTCTGATCTTGGAATAATGACGTTGAAATCCCAAAATCTAATCAGAGCATTTTTTCTCCCATATGCATACATGAGCCAAGTTTTGAAGTTGATCTGTCAAGTGGCTGTTGACTTATCGCCACAAAGAATCATTTCTATGTACAAACTGACCGTTGACCTTGAGGCCTAAATTATATCTCTATTTACAATAATGAAAAATAAATACATACATGCACTTCATTTCAGGTAAAAAATAAACACTCACCAACACATAAAAACGTAGAGCTGTCATAACTTGCACCAGCACAAGAAGTGGATCATTCCGTTCTGTGTTCCTTCTCAAATCCCCTTCAAGCATGTTGATGAAGTAGAGTGCAGTGTCCTTCAAGAAGCAATGACTCAGTCAAAAAGCTTCATCCTCATACAATTCAAAATGATTTTGTCAGTCTATGAGATGTCGCTCAGGTCCGACAGGTCTCTGTATATAAATAGGAGTTAAAATTACATGAAATAATTATGTGATTCTGAATGAAAACAGATAATCTACCAGTACCATAATGCTTTTCATTATAAAACATATACCGGTATGCACTGTTCTGTTCCTTAAGAATAACATTCCAAAACTTTAACTGCAGCAAAGGACATTTCATTTTAAGGGGAATATAGTGAATCTCCATAATTGCCATTTTTTGCAGCAATGAAGTTATTCTACTTAAGTTTATTCAAACTTGCATTTGTTGGCTATTGGGAGATAACAAGAAATTAAATTGAGATGAGCAAGGGAACAACATTTAAAAAAAAAAAGTGATTGTTGAATGATACATACAGAGAGGAATAGGAATCTTGATCCTACCCTGTCCAAGACTTCACCTTTATTAACCTTTGTCTTAAAGTTCCATGGTCAAGATTCTCCCACCATTCATATTCATTTTAAAAAGATTTGGTGAAGATTCACCGTTTGGTGTAATCTATTGGTACGAGATTCACCACATTCAGAAAATGTTTCGCTAAAGATTCACCATACCCCACTAAAAATTACAGTGCAGATTTACTGCCCCCCCCCCCCCACCCCCGCAAAGAAAATGCAGTAATGATTCATCCAGCCTCAATTTTTGGTAAAGATTCGACGTTGAGTTGACGGCGAATGCTTGACGACCCTTGGACAGGGTAGGGTCAAGATTCCTATTGAACGCTGCATAAGAACATAGAATAGACCCTAGATCTCACCTCTCTTTAACTCTGTCGATGCGGCGAAGATACGCCATTTCAGAAGGTACACGTAGAGTCTTACACTTTGCTGAACTGCGTTTACTGCAAAAGTGGGTAGTTTGAACCAGGTGTGCAAGAATACAACGTCGGCCGGATAGATCCAGATGAAGTTTGCTGGAAATGGCCTATCAGGAAGAATAAAATCATAAAAATTGTAAAATAAATTCATCCTATAGTAATATAGGCTAGACCTATGTTCCAAATCTAAAAAAAAAAAAAAAAAAAAAAATTCGGTCCGTCAGTGCACTGACGGTCAATTACACCCTAACTACTGATACTACCGGCTTCTAAGTAGTTATGTCTAGAGCGGACCCTACACAAACTACAGGCTAAATAGCCTAAAGACAGAATATTTCGGTCTGGATTTAGTCTCCATGGCCAACCCCTCTCTCTGTTCACCTCTGTTTTTTGGAGATCAGCAAAGTCGAGCTCCATTTAAACCATATTCAAACCACTACGAAATAACAACATCATCGTTCATACGTACTGTTATATGCCCAAACGAACGATGTTGTTGTTGTAGTTTTGTACTGGTTTGAATATGGTTGAATTGCGAGCTGCACTGCCACTGGAGCTCAAATTCGCTGATCTCCGAAAAGCAGAGACGAACAGCGAGAGGCTGGCTGTAAGATTTTCAATCGAGAGGACCCTGGATTTACCTGAAAATGGAGAGTTAACAGCTCATGAAATTGATAAGCCACAGATGATTTTAAAAGTCAGACCTCTCCATGGCACTGATCTGGGTTTTTAAATATAAATTTCAATGCATGAACGATGAATTTAGCGTTAGGCCTAACGTTAGGTCGTTTTTCAGTAGCTTCTCATGCGATGGTACTGTCATTAGGCGCTTCTGTCTCTAAAATGAGGAAATTTTGAGACAGAATTATCAGTCTCACAGTTACCTCACGAGGCGACGTCAGTGAACTCAGAGTCAGAGTGAGACTCAGTCTCTGATTCTTGCATGTCTCAACCCCGAGGAGGGGGGGGGGGGGGCCGCACTAACCCATGTCACACAGGTATGTGCCACTGTGACGACCCCCATTTTCAACCTTCATGTCGCTCTCATATCTTCATGATATGCGATTTTAACCAACCGCACCTCGATTTGCTTCCGGCTTGCTCCCAAGAAATGCGAAAACAATCCAAACGGCCCACTGCCCGGGAACGCTCATTCCCTAGTTTCCTAGCCGGGCCTAACAAAAGCTATCGGCAAGCTCAGCTCAGCTCCTCACTTCCGACTCGCTCCCTGACATGCTAGAGCAATTATGCGAAAACAATGCGCACAGCCCACTACCAGGGAAGCACACGCCAGGCCCGGGAACGCTTGCTCCATAGCCTCCTAGCGGGGCCTATCGGCAAGGGCCAAGGCGGCGAGCTCAGCTTAGCTCCCGAGAGTGAGACCCTCCAAATTAGCTCTGCCCATCATGCCCATGAGCTCTTTAACTGTTAGCTCCCTAGACCCTAAAAAATGGTTTTCCTCAGGTAGTCATTTAGCTCCTAAGCCCCCTGTTTTGAGACTGGCAGAGGCACACCCACATCCCAAAAAATTTGAGTCCCCCCCCCCCCCCACCCCGGGTCTAAGTTGAATCTGACACAAAATTTGAGCCTGGTAAATCGAAAATGTAGACTAGTATTAAGAGCTGAACACTTCCCGACTCAGGAAACGTAGAAAATTTAAGAAAATTACATCTTGCTTTGGTCAATGCCCAAATTTGTAACGTTAGTCAGTGTGTAAGTTTGGGCCTCGTCCACGTACGCGAGGAAGTACCGGCGATCATCGAACACATAAATGCACGAATGGGACTACACTCAATCAACTCTTGCGATAAAATTACAGCTCTGCAAAAAAATTCACGAGATTGTCATTGCAGTTGCATTCAAACAAACGAAGGATCATTTAATAACACAAATACGATAGCAATAATATTCATGATCTAAAGTATATGTAAAGTACTTACGACTTTTGTCTGTTGACAGCATTTTTGACACGTAAAAATTTATGGTTGCTTGTGCTAATTTTGTCAAATTTTTGTCAAGTTGAAAAAAATGGGCAAATATAGTAGCGAATGCGCATGCGCAGAAATTTAGACCACAGATAAACCATGGATAAACCACCCCTCTGGGCAGACTAAAAATGATGACGTATCATGACGTATTTAACCCATGGTTTAATTTAAACCTCTTTTGTGAATCGCTCGGGAGATTTAGTACCAGGTTTAACCCAGGTTTAAACCATGGACTAAAATAAACCACTGTTGTGAATTCCGGCCATAGTGTTGCAGAAGAGGAGAATAAGACTATCGTATGTAAAACCAATACATCAGTTAAACCAGCCGTTGAGTTGGAGTGGATCATCCCAAAGGAGTTAAATGTGATCAGTGAATATGGTGAACAAATTCAGGATTTGCAAGATGAGCGTCTTTTTGTGCCAACACGGACTTTGAGCTTTACACCAAACTCCACGTTTGATGAAGATATATCTCTTGTCTGCAAGGTGGCTGCCAACTCATCTGAGCAAATCCACGCATTAATTCATATTAGAAACAAAGGTACGCATTTTAATATTCTCAGTATGAAGAAAACAGTAGATTCCTGTAGGTATCAATTGAAAATCATGACCTGAAATAAAGTGACGTGTTTCAGTGAAGAATCTACGTGTTCCTGGCTTTATTCATTAAGACGATGATTGTTTCATTTTACACTTTGGTAATGAAGCAGTGGATGTAATCCTATTAGTGAAGAGATTGCCGGATGCCTGTTTAAAGAGCGACTTATGTGATAAGTCCTGATTTGCATTTTCTTATTCACTGAAACAATTTGACTACAGGAAAGGATGTAGAAGTTACTAGTCATTTGTTGTTATATGATCACAATTTTTTTTCTATCATCTTCCAAGCATTCCATTATGAACGTTTACATTAAGGGTATATTGAGTAAGAATTAAACATTATTTATCATTCTATTATTTTTTCATATCTGAATCTACTAATGCATTTATTAATCATTGAATCAAATATGTCATGTTTATACTAAACTAAACTGGAAAATGATAATAAAGAAAAATAATAATTTCAGTTCCTTGTCTTTGAGGTTAATAAACGACTTCTTCAACCGAAAATTCCGTTGAAGATTATCGTCAAATACAACTGAATTTTAGTGAATGTGCGCCTTTTAATTTAAAGCATACAGCCATTATCAAGCCTATACTATTTTCTTTCAGGAATAAGTTCGTTTCACATTTCACCAAGAATTTTATTTCAAAAATTATATATTTAGGCAAAACCACAGTCACGACAGAAATCGCATGGATAGGCTCTACTGAAAGTCGGAATTTGGAAAGAAGTGATGGTGATACTGAAGGTTATCATTCATTTTGTTCACCTTTTTTGCTCGCATCATTGTTAAAAAGTATATTAATTCATAACCAATTTTTAATGAATTATTTGTCCATATTCAATAATCAGAAGTCACAAATAATATACGTTTGGCTGTTCTATTCACAATTAATCATTTTCGATATACACGCAGTAATATTTTAGTGCTTATATATTTTTTTTTTTTACTTTAACGGATGAACGAAATACTGTATCAACACTTTGTAAGCGTACATTATTTCGATAAACTGCAGTTCATCAGCTTGAATTTTTTTTCTTTTCTTTTTTTTTTTTTTTGCGAACTGGGGCAGAAATTTGGTTGGGAAGTCTGATGTGAGAGGGAACACACGGATGGCCATCTTACTGGCCATTCTGCTCCTGCTTTCAAGCAAATGTCTTTATTAAAAGGAAACAGTTGGGGCCGTTTCATGAAACCGTCATAAGTCTTACTTCTTGGACATCCCATTGAAACGTGTGTTGTAGAGTTAACACACGTTTCATTGAAATGTCCATGAACTTAGACTTATTATGGTTGAAACTCAGCCTTGGTCTCTATATTTCCCTGTAATCACAGCCTGTTATTTATCCAACTTATACCCATTCATCCTGTTAATAAATTTTTGTCATTATATGTTATGGTTAAATGCATGTCATTGATTCAAGTGAAGGTGATTTGTTGCCTTGAATATGGAATCATATTCCATGGGAGGACATTTGGAGAGCAGGAATGCCCCTCCAGTAGATTCTTACATCTTTGACAAATCATGAAATTTGGGAATGAAAAAGGATTATATTTGGGGGGTTGATTGTTTACCAGAGAATTTCGTAATTCAAAGCAAAAATCGAATCGAAAATTGAAAATTCTGAAAAGTTTTTCCTGGTAAGAGGATTTCCGGAGATAAAAAATTAAAAAAAAATCATAGAGTTATGGGATTAAGAAACAAAAGAAAGGAAGTCCCCCAAATTAAGAACCCCGGACTTCTTTTCCGCCTGTCATGAAATTTCAGATATGCATCATTTCTCGGTTAAAGACATATTTGTATTTAATACTGTATCGATGGTTTCGAACAATAGTGTTATACTAACTTTCTCTTTTAAATAGGCACGACAAAAACATCGTTCTTAAAGATATTTTTCCTTGCTTCTTTTAACTGCAGATTGTTCCTATCAGTACAATTTCAAACCAATCTGGACTTTATATATTGTAGTATCGGGCGGATTTATCCAGACTGTAATCACAGTGGTGATTTACTACCTCATAAAAAGGAAAGAAGGTATTTTTGCTATTTTCCGCTTTTACCCATTTGAATACAATTCAGTTTCATAAGTGTCATGCTGTAGGTTCCTACTGAATCTTTTGGATGTCTGCATCGCATCTTTATAGTCATATGGGGTTTTTAACCCCTTGTTTTTATAACTTCGCTGTAAGACCTACCAGTGAAATACTTTCCGAGAGAAAAAGAATGCACACAAAAGCACATTCAATGTATTAACTGAGAAAACTTTATCAGGAAACATAAAATAATAATTGCAAAGTCATAAGCATAAAAAAACATGGCCAGGCATGCCCCGTTTTTGCTTGTCTCTTATTCCAGGGGCGTTTTTCAGCAACTTCATAAATTTGTGTCTTAGTAATAAAAATGCAGCTATAGAAAATAATATCACATTCTGTTCAGATTGTGAAGGTTTCATTTTTTTGTATTCCACATTCCATTGAGTCTTTGCATTTACATGGTTTAAATTAAAGTATAACACAACGTCAACAGTACAACATATTATACTCAAATAATGATTACATAGTAACGTTTATTGTATGAATTAGGTTTTGTAGATATCAGGCTAAAAGTATGTCCGTTTTCTGATTTAGCTGGATCAGCTGTTTTGAGGGTACGAAGTTCTACGAATCTACCAGAAGTTTCTGACAATTCATCCAAATCTAGCAAGGTAACATCAATCTATTTCATGTTTTGTCATATCCCCATTTTTTTTTTTTTTTTTTTTAGAATGACGGAAAAGGTAGTGTTCTACGTAATTCACTGTAATCTTTACTACCGTATTCCCATTGCATTTAGCATCTTTTCATTGTACCTGAACTCCTTATTCTCTGTACTTATTCATTATTATTTCCATCCCGTTTCTATAATGTTATTAATGCTAAATTTCAAATTGTCTAAGAGTATTATGATTGTATTATTAATTTCAATTTGTCACCTCTCAGTAATATAAGTTATAATTCTTTTATGTTTAGCATATTTTAGTTGGTTGATTTTGTTTTTGTTTTGTTTTGTTTGTAAAGCCCCTCAACTTATTATCATTCTTGCTATGAACTGAGAAGATCAGAAGATACAATTTGAACATTAGAAAACATTATTTGTAGATAATATCTGGACATTGTCAAGCCTTTGTCTTTTCTTTTAATTTATAGTCGATGGATGTCAACGTCGACCAACCAGACAGCACGAAAACAGTGCCCGATGATCCACTGGCATGTGTTTCTCATACCTACATTGCCATGGAGCCTATCCCACAGTTCAAGTCCACAGCAAGTGTCCTCCAACATGCTTGTAATCCATCTACTTCAGATGATGATAGGACATTGTACGTAAGTCCAACACCCATTCGAAAGCTGGTGAAAAGTGACTCGGATCTCAAGGAGGAGCCCACGTATGTTAACACAGGGGAGGAATCGCCATATTTTGAAATAAGTAAAAACCATCCGCAAATCTTTCAAGATCGCGCTAACAGTCCTGATGATGTGTTCACAACGTATTTATAAAGACATGCATTTGAGATGTACACTGGTTAAATCGTGAAACATCGAAATGCTCAACTACATGATTAAACTTTGTTGCCCACTGGATACTCCCATTCCCATGATTCCCATAGGCTGAATGGAGGGGCCACCCGCTTCCATGCAGATAGCCAGTGGGAATAAGGTTTCATACCATTTACTTTATCACGAGAGTACGGTACTTGATCTAAGAAAAAAAAGGATGATCAAATAATTCGTTTCGCTGATTGTACTGAATTTCAAATGATGGCAATTGCGACCAACATTCTTTTTTAAAACCAAATGTAACTCACGTGAATATGAGCTGTCCTTATTTGAGCAGAAAAAAAACAAAGCCGTATTTTTTAAAATTATTATTATTATTATTATCATTATTATTATTATTATCATTATTATTGTTATTATTAATATTATCATTATGTATTTGTCTATTTATTCATATTTATTTCATTTATCTTTTTTTTTTTTTTTTTTTTGGGGGGGGGGGGTATTATTTATTTCCTCCAATGGATAACCCTTTCAGCAGAAGTTGATTTTTAAAGAGCTCCACAGCATTGCCATACAAACTGCAATAGTCGGGGGGATAGTTAGATTCCCACTTAAAATGAAACAATTACGGATAAATCATGTGAATTTAACGCAGTTTGGAAGCCTCTGTTTTTGCGAATAGAGTATTGTGAAGACGTAGCACGAGTTTCACTTTTCATAGAGAATATACTCACTATCGAAATTATTGCACATGTACCATTAGAAATATTCTTCATGAATTAAAGGTCCAGTTCAAACTCGCTACCATTACATAGGAGACTAATTCTACTGGCTGATGATTATGAGTATACTTGTTCAGGAGGGGAATGTCAGCCCCTTTGGAATAATCCAAGAATTCAAATAAATAATAATATAATCTATTTCAAGTCTCGGTGGGCCAAGGGGGTACGTTTTGTTAACGATGTTATAGGAACAGATGGAACATTTCTCTCATATTTTGATTGTCAACGTAAATACAATGTACAAATCAACTTTCTTCAATATTATGGCTTGTGTAATGTCATTCGATATGATTTTAATACAAATATCATACCAAAGGTCATGGAAGTTTGACTCTGACAATACCATGTGGAGTTCTTATTACCATATTCCTTTTTATTCAATTTCAGATGTAAACATGAGGGGGTTTCAGTTCAAGATAGTGAATAGAATTATTTATATGAAAGATGCTTTGTTAATATTTAAATTAGTAACAGATAACCTATGTACATTTTGTAATAACAGTGAAGAAACTATTATGCATATTTTTTGTTCCTGCGTTCATTCAATCGAAATATGGTCAAAACTCGAGCTTTGGCTGTACCGTAATAATGTACATATCAAGCTTACAAATCCAAATGAATTGTTTGGATTTCATGGTCGTAATAACAGTGTATTATGATTATAATAAGGAAAAATAAATGCAGCCAAATGGAAACACTCTTTGCCAGCAGTTTTTGAACACATCATGTCAGCAATAAAATGTTATTATGATAGGGAAAAGTATATATAAAACAAATCTAAAAGAAGAGAAATTTATGAAAACTTATGAAAATCTTATTACACTGTACTGAGTGTTTCTGATTTTTCCCCCCTAAAATTATTTAGCTAAGTAAATTTGTGACACTTTAACGATCTGATATATGTTGTATGAAATTGATATACTGATATATGAAAATTCATGGATTGCTACATATGTATCAATCTTTTGTAACAAAAAAAAAATCATGTTGATTTTCATTGATATTTTGTATGCAAAATGTATAAATTCAATAAGGGAACCCTGTGGAAGGGTAAAAAGAAAAAATATATATATAGCAAACATGGCAAAGGTACGTTTCATCTGCACGGAAAAAACATCACAAATACAAATGCGTTGATAACCTGTAAGCTACAGAAAAAGAGCGCAAAAATTGCATGTTATAACGAACGTGTTATTCTGACATTGTAAT
>CM057162.1:24889120-24901120 GCA_029962745.1 Echinometra lucunter | reverse complement strand
AGATTCAACTTAGACCCGGGGTGGGGGGGGGGGGGGGGAGGGGGGACTCAAATTTTTTGGGATGTGGGTGTGCCTCTGCCAGTCTCAAAACAGAGGGCTTAGGAGCTAAATGACTACCTGAGGAAACCCATTTTTTAGGGTCTAGGGAGCTAACAGTTAAAGAGCTCATGGGCATGATGGGCAGAGCTAATTTCATGAATTTGGAGGGTCTCACTCTCGGGAGCTAAGCTGAGCTCGCCGCCTTGGCCCTTGCCGATAGGCCCCGCTAGGAGGCTATGGAGCGAGCGTTCCTGGGCCTGGCGTGTGCTTCCCTGGCAGTGGGCTGTGCGCATTGTTTTCGCATAATTGCTCTAGCATGTCAGGGAGTGAGTCGGAAGTGAGGAGCTGAGCTGAGCTTGCCGATAGCTTTTGTTAGGCCCTGCTAGGAAACTAGGGAATGAGCGTTCCCGGGCAGTGGGCCGTTTGGATTGTTTTCGCATTTCTTGGGAGCAAGCCGGAAGCAAATCGAGGTGCGGTTGGTTAAAATCGCATATCATGAAGATATGAGAGCGACATGAAGGTTGAAAATGGGGGTCGTCACAGTGGCACATACCTGTGGGACATGGGTTAGTGCCCCCCCCCCCCTCCTCGGGGTTGAGACATGCAAGAATCAGAGACTGAGTCTCACTCTGACTCTGAGTTCACTGACGTCGCCTCGTGAGGTAACTGTGAGACTGACAATTCTGTCTCAAAATTTCCTCATTTTAGAGACAGAAGCGCCTAATGACAGTACCATCGCATGAGAAGCTACTGAAAAACGACCTAACGTTAGGCCTAACGCTAAATTTATCGTTCAGGCATTGAAATTTATGTTTAAAAAACCCAGATCAGTGCCATGGAGAGGTCTGACTTTTAAAATCATCTGTGGCTTATCAATTTCATGAGCTGTTAACTCTCCATTTTCAGGTAAATCCAGGGTCCTCTCGATTGAAAATCTTACAGCGAGCCTCTCGCTGTTCATCTCTGCTTTTCGGAGATCAGCGAATTTGAGCTCCAGTGACAGTGCAGCTCGCAATTCAACCATATTCAAACCAGTACAAAACTACAACAACAACATCGTTCGTTTGGGCCTATAACAGTACGTATGAACGATGATGTTGTTATTTCGTAGTGGTTTGAATATGGTTTAAATGGAGCTCGACTTTGCTGATCTCCAAAAAGCAGAGGTGAACAGAGAGAGGGGTTGGCCATGGAGACTAAATCCAGACCGAAATATTCTGTCTTTAGGCTATTTAGCCTGTAGTTTGTGTAGGGTCCGCTCTAGACATAACTACTTAGAAGCCTGTAGTATCAGTAGTTAGGGTGTAATTGACCGTCAGTGCACTGACGGACCGAATTTTTTTTATTTTTTATTTTTTTTTTTTAGATTCGGAACATAGGTCTAGCCTATATTACTATAGGATGAATTTATCTTACAATTTTTATGATTTTATTCTTCCTGATAGGCCATTTCCAGCAAACTTTATCTGGATCTATCCGGCCGACGTTGTATTCTTGCACACCTGGTTCAAACTACCCACTTTTGCAGTAAACGCAGTTCAGCAAAGTGTAAGACTCTACATGTACCTTCTGAAATGGCGTATCTTCGCCGCATCGACAGAGTTAAAGAGAGGTGAGATCTAGGGTCTATTCTATGTTCTTATGCAGCGTTCAATAGGAATCTTGACCCTACCCTGTCCAAGGGTCGTCAAGCATTCGCCGTCAACTCAACGTCGAATCTTTACCAAAAATTGAGGCTGGATGAATCATTACTGCATTTTCTTTGCGGGGGTGGGGGGAGGGGGGGGGGGGCAGTAAATCTGCACTGTAAATTTTAGTGGGGTATGGTGAATCTTTAGCGAAACATTTTCTGAATGTGGTGAATCTCATACCAATAGATTACACCAAACGGTGAATCTTCACCAAATCTTTTTAAAATGAATATGAATGGTGGGAGAATCTTGACCATGGAACTTTAAGACAAAGGTTAATAAAGGTGAAGTCTTGGACAGGGTAGGATCAAGATTCCTATTGACCGCTGCATTAGTGTCAGTATGATATTGTTTGCTGTGATTTTTTACAGGAATTAATCAGTGGGCAGCTAGGATTTCATTTAAGGAGGGGGGGGGGGGGGATGGTAAGGATGAGCATGTGAAGCATACAAATTACATACCGCGCATGCTTCGCGTGTGCTGGGGGGGTACAGGGTAGGGTAAAAAGTCCGACCTCTCTTTGGCATTATTTCTTGTCTGCACCCTCGCTTTCCATTTTTAAAACCTTGCCTTTCCCGTGCTCGCATTTTTCTCCCTTTTCTTTCTCTTCTTTCTTTTATTCTTTTTTTTTTCTTTATGGTAGGGTTTGGGGGACAATCGCCCCCACCCCCCCCCCACTACCCACCTGATATGGCTTGACACTGTATGGAGCCTCGATGATTAACTTGCTGACTGTTGCTCAGCATTAGGCCTTGTAAACTGTTGTTATGCCAATTTTTTTTTTTTTTTTTGGGGGGGGGGGCTCTCTGTATGTATCATTCAACAATCACTTTTTTTTTTAATGTTGTTCCCTTGCTCATCTCAATTTAATTTCTTGTTATCTCCCAATAGCCAACAAATGCAAGTTTGAATAAACTTAAGTAGAATAACTTCATTGCTGCAAAAAATGGCAATTATGGAGATTCACTATATTCCCCTTAAAATGAAATGTCCTTTGCTGCAGTTAAAGTTTTGGAATGTTATTCTTAAGGAACAGAACAGTGCATACCGGTATATGTCTTATAATGAAAAGCATTATGGTACTGGTAGATTATCTGTTTTCATTCAGAATCGCATAATTATTTCATGTAATTTTAACTCCTATATTATATACAGAGACCTGTCGGACCTGAGCGACATCTCATAGACTGACACGATCTTTTTGAATTGTATGAGGATGAAGCTTTTTGACTGAGTCATTGCTTCTTGAAGGACACTGCACTCTACTTCATCAACATGCTTGAAGGGGATTTGAGAAGGAACACAGAACGGAATGATACACTTCCTGTGCTGGTGCAAGTTATGACAGCTCTACGTTTTTATGTGTTGGTGAGTGTTTATTTTTTACCTGAAATGAAGTGCATGTATGTATTTATTTTTCATTATTGTAAATAGAGAAATAATTTAGGCCTCAAGGTCAACGGTCAGTTTGTACATAGAAATGATTCTTTGTGGCGATAAGTCAACAGCCACTTGACAGATCAACTTCAAACTTGGCTCATGTATGCATATGGGAGAAAAAATGCTCTGATTAGATTTTGGGATTTCAACGTCATTATTCCAAGATCAGAGTTAATTCTATAGATGGAAATGGTTCGTTCTCGAAAATTCAAACTTGATTCATGTATGCATATGACAATGGTCTGAATAGGTTTGGGGTCACAAGGTCAAAGATCAAGGTCAAAGATATATCATGGGATACCTGAAATTAAAGAAAAAGCATTGTGAATGTGCCATACATTTCGGATCTGACGAGGGTGGAGGCATAAATTCTGGCCGCGCACTGCTGAAGATTCATATTTTGTCATAAGGAAATAATTTCCAACCAAATTTCTATTAATACAATTTCATGTCAAATTGCAGGCTCATTCCAGAGGATGCATGATGACGAGGCATCATTATCACAGTCATCTGTTTTTGCAGAGTTATCAAAGAGGTTTCCGAAGCTATCACAAGAAGGAAAAGGGCATTTATGAGTTTTCCAACTACGAGAGAGGAAGTTGAACTACCAAACAGCAATTCTGCTAGTACTGCAGATTTCCTGAAGTCTTAGGTGCTCATGTCTACATCAGGAGTCCTGGTGGGAAACAAGCCCAGTACTTCCTAAAACAGGAAGAATAAATATTCCGTCAATGTACAGGTTCGACTGATTTTATTGTGTATGCATTACTGATTTCTCTAATGTTCCTCACTAAGCCAGGAATGGTATGTAAGGGACTAAGAAATTCATCCACATTGTGCTGCACTCCATCCAAGTGAGGTAAATGGGTACCTGGTTGGAATTTATTTCCTTAAAATGCAGAGCGTGTAACAGCTGCTTGGCTAGAGCCATGGTAATAGTGCTACACTATTGTAGAGGGCTTAGGGACTTCAGATGAAGAAAGTGTTAGGTGCTATATAAGCATGTACCATCATTATTATGATGAGATAGTCTTCATGCACCCATTATTGCCAAACTTGGATGGTGTGTATGTGAGTTAGTGGAATATTCCTGTTTTATTTGAGCGAAAGTCAGTCTAAGATTTCAAAGGCAGGTTGAGATCATTATAATTCTAGCATCTGCATGTTATCATGAAGCATCTCTTCCAACCCTATACATGTACCATACAGAAATATGATATTTCAATAGGGGCACATGAATTGTGCATGTTGTAAGTAGCTTGCTTATTATTTTTAGTGGTATCCAATTTTTCTGCAGAAAGTAGTATTGAAAATTAGATTAATTCTATATGATTTGCTGTTCCGTAATTTTGTGAATGACTGAAGATAAATTAATATAAACCCTGTGACCAGTTTTTATAATTAGTACTGTTGATCCATTATTGGTGCATGTAATTCACAATAGTGGATAAAAATAAATTATGCTGTAGTGAATTTAATTAGTTTGGTTCAGCATGAATTAGATAGATTCTGTTGTCCCAGTCATGCACTGTACTTACATTACATCAAAGTCATAACATCACAATTATTGACACGATTTGGTCGGTAAAACTAACTCGTCATCGGGGAACCGTCTAATGCAATATTCAAAACGAATACACCCAAATGACGCAATATGCAAGACCACGGTCATAAGGAGGAGGCACTCCATGCCTTCTTTATGATTACATTAATCCATATTTTATATAGGTTATGAGAGGTTATTTGCTGTTCTGTAATTTTTGTGAATGACTGAAGATAAATTAATATAATCCCTGTGACCAGTTTTTATAATTAGTACTGTTGATCCATTATTGGTGCATGTAATTCACAATAGTGGATAAAAATAAATTATGCTGTAGTGAATTTAATTAGTTTGGTTCAGCATGAATTAGATTGATTCTGTTGTCCCAGTCATGGATTTGAAACAATTTAATCTCACATTCATTGAAAACAAATCACAGTCTGTTCTGGTAAATAACCATGAAGCTTATCAATTTATTTGATAACATGAAGTCAAAATAAAGCATACAGTGTACTACCCATTTTGCTTTTGTAGCTGATTGAATGAGACAGACATCATGATAGATAGATTTTTTTTTTCATTTTCCTGTTGATATCGGTACATTTAGGAATGAAATTGCAATGAGACTTGATTATTTCAAAATGAAAATAGGTTGTAAGAACAGCTTGGAGAATGAATTAAGATTTTGTTTTTGTTTTTCTTTTTATTTACATATTTATTGTTTTCCGCTCTGCTTCTTTCATTGTTTTCCGTGTAACCTGTAGGTATTCACACATTGATCCTCCAGATCCAGACCATGCCAATGCAATTGTTCCAGGATGTTCAGCAAGCAAACCAAAGAGAAAGAGAACCCAGCAGACTGGCAATATCAGCGTAGTTATGAAGTACTTTGTTGAGATGAGAAGAGGATAACTGGAACCCAAAACTTTTAGTATGACTATATTAACAGAGATGTTTTTAAGTATGTAAGAAATGTAGAGGGATTGGAAGCTTCTTCCTCACTTGCAGGCAATTTTTACATATAATTCTTGTGCAAAGCCAGTATAACACTCAATCAGCGGTGTTTGTTATTATTATTATTATCATTATTATTTTTTTTTATTGTAAGGCAGCAGCCAAACTGAAGACATGGTAAAGTATACTGGATCTTTGTCAAATTATTACCAATAACATGTAAATATTGTGAACATGTGTAATTGAAAAGCAAATAAAACACATAATTACAACAACAACAACATCAAAAAGAGAGCAGTGCATTTCTACTATCTGCAGTATTGGCTATGTGATTATGATTATAGAATAGCTTTGCTTATTGCATGCAACTTACATTACAACTTTGTCTAAATATTCTAGGGACAGATTTTGTACATAGCATTTTAATTCAATTTTTTATATCAGTTTTTATAGAGTAAGCTTAATTTATCTACTATTTATTGGTATAACTCTCATCATTATGTACTATATTTTATGTATGAAAGTTTTATCGTGTATATCTTGGGAGTAGCAGGTGTGGGGGCACATGCCTCTGGGCAACAGTGCTGTACTTCACTTTTGTGCACCCTGAACCACTTGCTGCTCCCTAATCTTTTTTTTACATGTTCTTTCATTCTTATTATGTATTTATCTGCTGCTATTGATGTACTGTACCTGTGCTTTTGTTTTTAGTCTAGTCAAATGAATAATGATGATGATAATAATAGTAATAGTAATAATAATGATAATGATAATAATTCATTCATTTCATTCATTCATTCATTTATTCATTGCATTTCATAAAAACAATACAATTATATATACATATATACAATCATATAACATAAACATGCAGATAAAACATAACAATTTTCAAAAATGAAATGGGAAACTCAAATGAAAGCCTGGAGTGGCTTGTAAAACAAAGTTTCCCTTCAGATAAATAGTGAAAGTTTGGGAGCAGATCAAAAGAAATTTAAATGGGCAGAAGCAAAACAACTGAGAAAACGACAAGAACAGGACATACAGTGTAAGACGATATCAAAATCTAGGGTAAATATAATATATATAAAAAGGGAGAAATGAAAGGGAAATGGAAAGAGAAATAGTTGGTGGACATTTTAATGGTAATTAGAATACAAGATTAATTTAAATTTCTTTTTGAATGTTACAAGATTTTTGTATGAACGTATGGCCTGTGGTATATTATTCCAAATATTGGGTAGAGTATTCCGAACCGATTTTGTTGAAAAAGCAGTTTTTACTTTCCATAAATGAAATACATAACGCAATCTGGTCTCGTGGGTATGGATTTGCTTGTTTACTGAGAACATAGCTGATATACACTTGGGAAGCAAATCATGAAAATACTGAAAACCAATTAATGCAGTATGATATTTGAATAAATCAAAAATGTTCAAGGATTTCAAACGTAAAAATAAAGGGGCAGAATGGGCATTATAAACACTTCCTGTACAGATACGAAGGGCCTTCTTTTGCAATTTGAACAAAGTGTCCAGTTTTCCCTTATAGGAATTTCCCCAGACAACAATACAATATGAAATATAAGGCAAAATAAGGGAATTGTATAGAGTAAACAATATGGGCAGTGGTACATAAAACTTCAATTTGTACAATACACCAATGCTTTTTGAAACTTTGTGTACAATGTTATCAATATGGACATCCCAGCGAAGATTTTCATCAACTATAACTCCGAGGAAGTTTATAGCATTTAATTTAGATATAGGTGTTGAGTCTATTCTTAGGGATACCTCATCAAGGATGGTGGATACATGGTGATTTCTATTATGAAATATACAAAAATTTGTTTTAGTAATATTAAGTTTTAACTTATTTGCCTTAAACCACTTTGAGACATTGTCCAATTCTTCATTTACTTCATATTCAATATCATCAAAACCAGATTGCGAATAAATAAGTGTTGCATCATCTGCATACATAATATACTGTAAATTGGAAGAGGAATGAGTCAAATCGTTAATGTATATCAAAAAAAGTAACGGGCCGAGGATAGATCCTTGCGGAACTCCACGTGTAATATTAGCAGAATCAGAAACCGCATTATTGAACATAGTATACTGGTGTCGATCATATAAGTAACTTTTAAAAAAATTGAAAGGAGTACCACGTATCCCATAGTAATATAATTTAGACAAAAGTATCGAATGATCCACTATATCAAATGCCTTTGACAGATCCATAAATATTCCAATACAATATTTATATTTTTCTATTGCCAATGTTACTTTATCCTGTAAATTAATTAAAGCATGCGCAGTGCTATGATTGCGTCGGAATCCAAATTGGCATTCTGAAAGTATGTTATTCTTAGAAAGGAAGTCATAAAGACGATTATAAACACATTTTTCAAGCAGTTTTGATATACAAGGCAACAAAGATATAGGCCGATAATTTTGGAATAGATGGGAATCATCTTTCTTATGAATTGGTATGATTTTAGCTGTTTTAAGTTTACTTGGGAAAGTACCAGTTAATAAAGATTCATTGAAAATATACACCAACGGTTTGACAATAGCATGAATAATCTGTTTAAGTACATTACAAGCAATATTGTCATAACCACAAGATTTAGTATTCTTCAGTGATTTACAAACTTGAATCAATTCACTTTCAGTAATGGGTTTGAAAAATAATGAAACACTATTCGGATTAGTTAAGTAATATCTGTGAGAAGTATCATCAAATTGAGTTGCATTGTCAAGACCGGTATTACTACAGCAGGAGATGAAGTAAGAATTAAACTCATTTGCAATAGTCTGTTGATTATCAATCATTTCACCATTTTTCTTAAAATAAGCTGGTGATGAAGATTTAGACTTATTAAGGAGATTATTAATTATTTTCCAGGTTCCTCTAATATCTTTATTAACATTTCCAAATTGTAAATAGAAATAATGTCTTTTAGCTTTTCTTGATAATGCATTTACTTTGTTCCTGTACATCTTGAATTTACGTTCATTTGTAACTGACCTATTATGAATAAACTTTTTTATGAGTCATATCCAAGAAAGAATACTTGGGGAATCCACTTGGAGAATAATGACCAGTCTGTCTTTCAGAAGAGAAACTGAGAGCTCAGCACCATACAGAACTGGGTCCAACAAAAAATCAGGTGTCTGGGACCAGCAGTCAAAATAGAACTCTCAAAACAAGAAGAGAGAGACTCAGAAAAGTTGATAAAAAGAAGTTTCTCACCACCACTGCACTCCAAAAGCACTCCTGTAGGGCTCTCTCAGTTTAAATAGACATTACATAGTGCTAAGTTCTATCCAAGGATGCAAAATATCAGCGTATTCCAGAAAGAAAAAGCAGAGTTGTTGCTCCACATATGATACATATACATTGTGAGAATGATAATGATAATAATGATAATAATGATAATTATAATGATTATGATAATAATGTCAAAGCAGGACAGTGTTTTATTCTCTTATATTTGAATGTACACATGCAATTAAGTTAATATACTAGTGTGTGCTGCATTTAATGCTTTACCTTTGTTTTTAACACGTATTTTTTAAAGTTTGGCAAGTGAAAAGTGAAAGATCGGGGTATATATACAGGACATTTTCTACTTTAGATTATGCTGTTATACACCTATCTATAAAGAAATTAGTAGTACAAGTTCAGTGATGATATACATGTTACATTTTCTATTCAATTGTCATACATATTACATGTATGTATTTTAGAAAGTTGGACGGTTGATAAATTCAGCACCATTGTCATGCATAATGAATTTTCTTCTTAGTTTAGCAAGTGAAAGATCAGTGATTCATATTTTCAATTTTCATGAAGTGATTGTGATCCATTGTAGAAATCATTGAGTGTGCTTTGGCTAGTAAAAATGATTGAGTACTAGATACATGTAAATAAATCGAAAAAAAAAATACAGAGAAAGGAATTTCATGGTCAGAAAAATATCAACCAAAAATTTGTAACAGATACAGACCCAAAAGAGATTTTTCATTCTTGTTTTGTTTTTTAATGTTTTTTCAAATTAAAAAAAATCTCTATTTCCTTTTCTTATTATTTTATTCATTATTTTTTAAGGGAGTGTGAGGCAATTCTAACGTGTAATGTATATACTGTTAATCGCATTTCGTTACGTCTTGTTTTGATATGGATGAAATACATGTACAACAAATGCTAGAATGATATGAATGAATGATTTATTTACTTCTAACAATGCCGTCATTACATTATAGATATAGCAGATGGAAGAAAAAAAAACTGGTGGTGTGTAAGCAAAATGTAGTATGTACTTGCCTAATAGTTTGAAGATGTCTGGTTGAAAATTCTAAATTTTACAGAAATGTGTTCCTGTGTATGGTTGTATGCAGCAGGGGGAGAGGGGCAGGGGGGGGGGGTGGCATTCGCCCCCTGAAATTTTGAAAATTTGCATTTTTTTTACTGAAAATTCTCACAAAATCCACAAAAAGTGTGCACCAAATCTTTCAGTTACACTTATAAAAAAAAAAAGTGCTCTCATGACCAGCTTGGTCACTTCGCTCTCTCGCTTTTGAGCTTCTTCGAAAATTTTTACGCATTTTGCCCCCCCCCCCCCGGAAAAAATGTCTGCGTACGGCCATGTTTCTGTGGTGTATGATTGTGCATGTGCAAATGTGTTCTTTCTGGAAGTGTCTTGAAATGATGATGTGGTCAAGCTTTGATAAGCTGCTTGTTGAAATGGATGAGTTGGGTGACTTTCTGGAACAGATCAAGTACAGAATATTTTTTTGAAATAGAGACATTAAAATTCTCATTTTCTAATTTTTAGGCAATGAGAGCTATTTGAAAACTTTAATAGTGCCCCAGAAGAAATATATCACAAAATGCAAATACACAAAATTAAAAGATCCCATTCTCAAATGAAATATCAGAGATACATGACAAATCAGGGGTGGCGCCAGGGTTTTTTTTTTTTTTTTTTTTTTTGGGGGGGGGGGGGGTGGTGCATAGGGAATAAATTGACATTTCAAATGGAAGAAAATAATTACACAGTTACTTGACCCAACACTCTCTTTCCCAAACTACTCTTCTTTCTCTTTTATTTTCTTCTCTCTTTCTTTTTCTTTGGCCACTTGAAAAAAAAATCAAAAGTTAAGCTGTGACCACCTGCTCCCAGTGCCGTAGCGTACGTACGATCGACCGTACGCACGCTGATGATCGCGAGTTATGTGCTCCTGATAGGCGCCTAGGTATATAGGCTAGGCTAGCACTAGCGCATGCATAGCCCAACCTAGCTAACGTTAGATCCTAGATCGGTACGCGGTCTAAGTATCGAAAGGCCAGGCCAGGGCTTCACTCGCTGTAAAGTGTTGCTATATTTCTCGTCTTTGAGCAGGATTAGTCAAAATGAACATCGGGATTCTGTTTGGCACATTTTAAAGGTAATTTTGATTTTTTTACTTTTTAATACCCCTGACCACGTTAACGAAACTCGAAAACTAATAAGCCGTTTTCGAGTGGTCGTCCCACGGCTTACTGGGGCATAAATCCTTTAGTACGAGGAGTATAACGCTGCGGAACAGTTGGTGGTGGTCCTCCTCCTGTTTTTCCACTTCCACTTCCAATTCTTGGAGTAGCATGAATATTGCTTTTTAGCATTTATGCCACCCTCTTCCACCGCTCTTTCATCTGCTGTAACGACCACTTTCCCAAATTTTCCTCGGAGTTCCCCTGGCACTGTACGTCCTCCCATGATGTAGGGTGTCTGGAGAAAAAAAATATTTTTCTTATTTCACAATACTATTGAATTTTCTTCCTGGATTTGGAAAATAATAACCATGAAACTGACAGAAATATGATTTTTTGTGAAAAATTCCAGTTAATTACTGCAAAATAAGAGAATGAAATTGGACCATTTTCAGCATTTTCCTGCCATAGGCTATGTAGTTAAGAAATGGCACACACACGAACACAAATTTTGAGCTTCCGAGGTCCGATACAACTTTAAACTTAATGTCAAAAACTTCTCCTTTTAATGACCAGATAGGAAATTTTACAATCTTTCTAATGGTATGAATTTTTTATAGGTTTGAATATCAGATCACAGAGCAAAATTGAGAAAAAGTGACAAAAATTGTGTAAAACGAAAACTTCCGTTTCCCATACAAAACGTATGGGGAAATGGCAATCTCAATACACACAGCTTCTAAGGGTTTGCAATTTATCTCGTATTTTTATTTCTAGTGAGCCTAAAAACTTGTCCTTGGCGTCAAAAGGATGACCAGAATTTTCCCTTTCCATACATTCCAAATATGAGAT
>CM057162.1:24843494-24888620 GCA_029962745.1 Echinometra lucunter | reverse complement strand
ACACACCATTTCAATGCTTGACTTGAAAGCAAATAAGTCAGGATTTCAAAAGGATTGCATGATTTGGTAGCCTTCAATAAAACATTGCACTATTACTTAGACTCACTTTACAGACTTAGATAGAATTAAATTTAATACCCCCATCTCCCACTTGCACGAAAGTAACATTTCACAAGGTATATTTCAATTTCAATGACAAGTCTGTGATATTTCTCTATAATTGTATAAATGTACATAGCAAGGAATTATATAGATTTCAAACACAGGAAACTATTTTCTCAACATTCTACTTTACAAACAGAAATGAGGGGCACATACAAGCAAATTATAGAGAAGCACAAAACCGAAACCAAGAAAATAAAATATAGGAAGATGACAAAATCTGGAGGCAAAGCCTACCTCATAAATCAATGACAAATATAGATGTAAACATATACATATATGACCAATACTATCGGTTTACAATCAATCGCAAATATGAGTACCTCTGCATGGTGGAATGATCACTCGTTTATTACTGAGGTATTCAACATACACAACATGAGCACAGATAGAAATACTATCATGCATGAATCAACCTATCATTATTATTATCAATTATTATTAAAGGCATTGGCTAACTTTGTGAGTAGCTGATTTAAAAAATTCTCAAACTAAGATGAAACATGTGTATGAGTACTTGTATTTGTACTCAAAAACCCTGAAACCAACCGTAATTTGGAATGAAAAAGTGTAAGTTAGACGCAAATGATGATTTTATTATCCTTCGTCTCACGAGACAATCACTAAGAGGACCACTTTGCTTGAATTTGAAAATGCCGTTATGTGCCTCGCGCCGCGTGATACGCCAATACACACAGTACGGTAAGGTGAGTCGTACGCGCATGCGCACTCCTTGGCCGGAATTCACAAAAGAGGTTTAATTTAGTACCAGGTTTAAACCCCCTCATGGTTTTTTTAGTCCATAGTTTAAACCTCCCCATGGTTTAAATCCATTTCTGATTCACAAACGATGTGCTATTTAGTCCATGGTTTAAACCAGGTTTAAACCAGGTTTAAACCTGGCCATGGTCTAAACACCGTACTAAATTTGATACATGGTTTAAACCTGGTTTAAACCATGGACTGAGCATGCGCAGTAGAGCAGTGGCTGTCTGCTACTGCATCTTGACATGACAGTAGCTGTCTGCTACTGTCAAGATGGCGGAGAAGGCTGGCAGCAGTCAGCAGGGTACAGGATGAGAAAGGGGGGAAAATTGGCAGTTATGCGAGCGAAATGAACTTTTGCAGTTGATCAGCGATAGAAGGGAAATCCTACTTTGCACGAAGACAGATATTGATACAAATTTTGCAAAAAGCAAATCATGGGAGGACGTACAGTGCCAGGGGAACTCCGAGGAAAATTTGGGAAAGTGGTCGTTACAGCAGATGAAAGAGCGGTGGAAGAGGGTGGCATAAATGCTAAAAAGCAATATTCATGCTACTCCAAGAATTGGAAGTGGAAGTGGAAAAACAGGAGGAGGACCACCACCAACTGTTCCGCAGCGTTATACTCCTCGTACTAAAGGATTTATGCCCCAGTAGGCCGTGGGACGACCACTCGAAAACGGCTTATTACAAATATTAGTTTTCGAGTTTCGTTAACGTGGTCAGGGGCATTAAAAAGTAAAAATCAAAATTACCTTTAAAATGTGCCAAACAGAATCCCGATGTTCATTTTGACTAATCCTGCTCAAAGACGAGAAATATAGCAACACTTTACAGCGAGTGAAGCCCTGGCCTGGCCTTTCGATACTTAGACCGCGTACCGATCTAGGATCTAACGTTAGCTAGGCTAGGCTAGCTAGGCTATGCATGCGCTAGTGCTAGCCTAGCCTATACCTAGGCGCCTATCAGGAGCACATAACTCGCGATCATCAGCGTGCGTACGGTCGATCGTACGTACGCTACGGCACTGGGAGCAGGGGGTCACAGCTTAACTTTTGATTTTTTTTTTTAAGTGGCCAAAGAAAAAGAAAGAGAGAAGAAAATAAAAGAGAAAGAGGAGTAGTTTGGGAAAGAGAGGGTTGGGTCAAGTAACTGTGTAATTATTTTCTTCCATTTGAAATGTCAATTTATTCCCTATGCACCACCCCCCCCCCCAAAAAAAAAAAAAACCCTGGCGCCATCCCTGATTTGTCATGTATCTCTGATATTTCATTTGAGAATGGGATCTTTTAATTTTGTGTATTTGCATTTTGTGATATATTTCTTGTGGGGCACTATTAAGGTTTTCAAATAGCTGTCATTGCCTAAAATTAGAAAATGAGAATTTTAATGTCTCTATTTCAAAAAAATATTCTGTACTTGATCTGTTCCAGAAAGTCACCCAACTCATCCATTTCAACAAGCAGCTTATCAAAGCTTGACCACATCATCATTTCAAGACACTTCCAGAAAGAACACATTTGCACATGCACAATCATACACCACAGAAACATGGCCGTACGCAGACATTTTTTCCGGGGGGGGGGGCAAAATGCGTAAAAATTTTCGAAGAAGCTCAAAGCGAGAGAGCGAAGTGACCAAGCTGGTCATGAGAGCACTTTTGCATTTTTATAAGTGTAACTGAAAAGATTTGGTGCACACTTTTTGTGGATTTTGTGAGAATTTTCAGTAAAGAAATGCAAATTTTCAAATTTCAGGGGGCGAATGCCAACCCTCCTGCCCCTCTCCCCCCCCCCCCCCCCCCCCCCCCCCCCCCCCCCCCCCCGCTGCATACAATCATGCACAGGAACACATTTCTGTAAAATTTAGAATTTTCAACCAGACATCTTCAAACTATTAGGCAAGTACATACTACATTTTGCTTACACACCACCAGTTTTTTTTTTCTTGCATCTGCTATATCTATAATGTAATGATGGCATTGTTAGAAGTAAATAAATCATTCATTCATATCATTCTAGCATTTGTTGTACATGTATTTCATCCATATCAAAACAAAACGTAACGAAATGCGATTAACAGTATATACATTACACGTTAGAATTGCCTCCCACTCCCTTAAAAAATAATGAATAAAATAATAAGAAAAGGAAATAGAGATTTTTTTTTAATTTGAAAAAACATTAAAAAACAAAACAAGAATGAAAAATCTCTTTTGGGTCTGTATCTGTTACAAATTTTTGGTTGATGTTTTTCTGACCATGAAATTCCTTTCTCTGTATTTTTTTTTTTTCGATTTATTTACATGTATCTAGTACTCAATCATTTTTACTAGCCAAAGCACACTCAATGATTTCTACAATGGATCACAATCACTTCATGAAAATTGAAAATATGAATCACTGATCTTTCACTTGCTAAACTAAGAAGAAAATTCATTATGCATGACAATGGTGCTGAATTTATCAACCGTCCAACTTTCTAAAATACATACTATGTATGACAATTGAATAGAAAATGTAACATGTATATCATCACTAAACTTGTACTACTAATTTCTTTATAAATAGGTGTATAACAGCATAATCTAAAGTAGAAAATGTCCTGTATATATACCCCAATCTTTCCCTTTTCACTTGCCAAACTTTAAAAAATATGTGTTAAAAAACAAAGGTAAAGCATTAAATGCAGCACACACTAGTATATTAACTTAATTGCATGTGTACATTCAAATATAAGAGAATAAAACACTGTCCTGCTTTGACATTATTATCATAATCATTATCATTATCATTATTATCATTATTATCATTATCATTCTCATTATTATCATTATCATTATTATTACTATCACTATTATTATCATCATCATTATTCATTTGACTAGACTAAAAACAAAAGCACAGGTACAGTACATCAATAGCAGCAGATAAATACATAATAAGAATGAAAGAACATGTAAAAAAGATTAGGGAGCAGCAAGTGGTTCAGGGTGCACAAAAGTGAAGTACAGCACTGTTGCCCAGAGGCATGTGCCCCCACACCTGCTACTCCCAAGATATACACGATAAAACTTTCATACATAAAATAAAGTACATAATGATGAGAGTTATACCAATAAATAGTAGATAAATTAAGCTTACTCATTAAAAACTGATATAAAAAATTGAATTAAAAATGCTATGTACAAAATCTATCCATAGAATATTTAGAAAAAGTTGTAATGTGAGTTGCATGCAATAAGCAAAGCTATTCTATACATCATAATCACATAGCCAATGCTGCAGATAGTAGAAATGCACTGCTCTCTTTTTGTTGTTGTTGTTGTTGTTGTAATTATGTGTTTTATTTGCTTTCCAATTACACATGTTCACAATATTTACACGTTATTGGTAATAATTTGACAAAGATCCAGTATACTTTACCATGTCTTCAGTTTGGCTGCAGCCTTACAATAAAAAAAAAATAATGATAACAATAATAATAAACACTGCAGATTGAGTGTTATATTGACTTTGCACAAGAATTATATGTAAAAATTGCCTGCAAGTGAGGAAGAAGCTTCCAATCCCTCTACATTTCTTACATACTTAAAAACATCTCTGTTAATATAGTCATACTAAAAGTTTTTGGTTCCAATTATCCTCTTCTCAATTACATCTCAACAAAGTACTTCATAACTACGCTGATATTGCCAGTCTGCTGGGTTCTCTTCCTCTTTGGTTTGCTTGGTGAACATCCTGTAACAATTGCATTGGCATGGTCTGGATCTGGAGGATCAATGTGTGAATACCTACAGGTTACATGGAAAACAATGAAAGAAGCAGAGGGGAAAACAATAAATATGTAAATAAAAAGAAAAACAAAAACAAACTCTTAATTCATTCTCCAAGCTGTTCTTACAACCTATTTTCATGTTGAAATAATCAAGTCTCATTGCAATTTCATTCCTAAATGTACCGATATCAACAGGAAAATGAAAAAAAAAATCTATCTATCATGATGTCTGTCTCATTCAATCAGCTACAAAAGCAAAATGGGAAGTATAGTACAATGTATGCTTTATTTTGAATTCATGTTATCAAATAAATTGATAAGCTTCATGGTTATTTACCAGAACAGACTGTTATTTGTTTTCAATGAATGTGAGATTAAATTGTTTCAAATCCATGACTGGGACAACAGAATCAATCTAATTCATGCTGAACCAAACTAATTAAATTCACTACAGCATAATTTATTTCTATCCACTATTGTGAATTACATGCACCAATAATGAATCAACAGTACTAATTATAAAAACTGGTCACAGGGATTATATTACTTTATCTTCAGTCATTCACTAAAATTGCAGAACAGCATATCATATAGAATTAATCTAATTTTCAATATTACTCTCTGCAGAAAAATTGGATACCACTAAAAATAATACGCAAGCTACTTACACCATGCACAATTCATGTGCCCCTATTGAAATATCATATTTCTGTATGGTACATGTATAGGGTTGGAAGAGATGCTTCATGATAACATGCAGATGCTAGAATTATAATGATCTCAACCTGCCTTTGACATATTAGACTGACTTTCGCTCAAATAAAACAGGAATATTCCACTAACTCACATACACACCATCCAAGTTTGGCAATAATGGGTGCATGAAGACTATCTCATCATAATACTGATGGTAAATGTTTATATAGCAACTAACACTTTCTTCATCTGAAGTCCCTAAGCCCTCTACAATAGTGTAGCACTATTACCATGGCTCTAGCCAAGCAGCTGTTACACGCTCTGCATTTCAAGGAAATAAATTCCAACCAGGTACCCATTTATTATTATTATTATTATTAGATGGGATTTGTAATGCGCCAAATCCACTCTGCAGAGTGCCCAAGGCGCAGTGAAAGAAAGAAAGAGAGAGAAGAGCACAAATACAATGATAAATTAAGGAACAATTAAGAGTAGGAAGCATTGAATAGACGTGTCTTAAGGTAACGTTTAAATGTGTCAATTGAAGTGCATTCACGGATAACCAGGGGAAGATCATTCCAGAGAACAGGGCCAGCGTGAGCAAAAGCCCGTACCCCCCATGTCTTAAAGGATTTGGGAACAACTAGGGAACCAGAGTTGGATGAACGTAGGGACCTGACAGGAGTGTATCTGTTAATCAGATTGATGTTGTATTGTGGAGCAGAACCGTTAATTGCATGGAATACAAGGAGAAGGATTTTGAAGATGATGCGATCGTTGACCTTCAACCAATGTAGAGATTTCAGGATGGGAGTGATATGAACATGTTTTTTAGATAGGGTAACCATGCGTGCTGCAGCGTTTTGGAGCTTTTGGAGTTTAGACAACTGGGTGTTGGGTAAGTTGTAAAGCAAGGCATTCCCAAAATCAAGTCGTGAAGAAATCAGTGCATGAACTAATTTTTCAGTGGCAGATTTTGACAAATATTTCCTAATGAACCCAATATTGCGGAGCTGATACCTTACGGATCTACAGATGTTGGTTATTTGACTTGACATAGACATTCCACAATCTAACATGACCCCTAGGTTACGACACGTCTGGGACACATTTATGGTACATCCCGAAAAAGAGACGGATGACAACTTGACCTTACTAAGTTGAGCCCGTGAACCAAAAAGAAGGAACTCAGTTTTGGAGGGATTCAATTTTAATGAATGACGATCCAACCAGGAGTGAATGTCAGAGAGACAATTCTCAAGACAGGTGATTGCATTTTTTGCATCAGCCTGGTTTGGTTTGAAGGAGAGATAGAGTTGGATGTCGTCGGCATAGATATGATAATTGATATTATGGCGTCGTAAGATATGTCCCAAACTAATCAAATAAATTGAGAATAAAGAACCCTGCGGAACACCGTGAGTAAGAGGCATGCTGGTAGATTTGCAGTCATTAATACAGACAATCTGTGAGTGACATGAAAGATAAGACTGAAACCATGCATATGCCTGACCCCTAACTCCAAATGAACTGAGTGTATTAAGCAGAACAGTGTGATTGACGGTATCGAAAGCGGAAGACAAGTCGAGTAAGAACATGGCTGAGATATTTCCTTTGTCCATTCCCTGAAGGATGGAGTTGGACACATTGACCAGGAGAGTTTCCACACTATGGTTGGGACGATATGCAGATTGAAAGGGATCAAATAAATTGTTATCCGAAAAATACTCAGTGAGTCTAGAGAAAACAACCCTTTCAAGAATTTTAAATAAGAATGGCAAATTAGAAACAGGACGGTAATTTTGCAGTACCTCTGAATCAAGAGAGCTTTTTTTCAGAAGTGGAGTGATATGAGCAACCTTCAAACAAGTGGGAACTTCAGCCTGATCAATACTTAAATTGACTATCTGTGAAATAATGGGAGCAAAAATAGAGGAACAATCTTTTAACAAAATGGTAGGGATTGGGTCTAACTGGCATGATTTAGGAGGTATTTTCCTAAGAATTGATTGAATCTCATCAGGATCGGTTGGATGCAGAGTCTCAAGCGAGGCTGCAGTGAAAGGTTGAGGACGTGACTCATCTGGATGAAGAGTGTTGCAGATAGTTCGAACTTTCGTTTGGAAGAACTGGATGAACGTCTCAGCCAATACATGACTATCAGTGTGGCACGGAAGAGGGGTGGACTGCTTACCTCACTTGGATGGAGTGCAGCACAATGTGGATGAATTTCTTAGTCCCTTACATACCATTCCTGGCTTAGTGAGGAACATTAGAGAAATCAGTAATGCATACACAATAAAATCAGTCGAACCTGTACATTGACGGAATATTTATTCTTCCTGTTTTAGGAAGTACTGGGCTTGTTCCCCACCAGGACTCCTGATGTAGACATGAGCACCTAAGACTTCAGGAAATCTGCAGTACTCGCAGAATTGCTGTTTGGTAGTTCAACTTCCTCTCTCGTAGTTGGAAAACTCATAAATGCCCTTTTCCTTCTTGTGATAGCTTTGGAAACCTCTTTGATAACTCTGCAAAAACAGATGACTGTGATAATGAAGCCTCGTCATCATGCATCCTCTGGAATGAGCCTGCAATTTGACATGAAATTGTATTAATAGAAATTTGGTTGGAAAAAAATACGAAAAAATATGAATCTTCAGCAGTACGCGGCCAGAATTTATGCCTCCACCCTCGTCAGATCCGAAATGTATGGCACATTCACAATGATTTTTCTTTACTTTCAGATATCCCATGATATATCTTTGATCTTGATCTTTGACCTTGTGACCCCAAACCTATTCAGACCATTGTCATATGCATACATGAATCAAGTTCGAATTTGAACTTCAAAAGGGTTCTCGAGAACGAACCATTTCCATCTATAGAATTAACTCGGATCTTGGAATAATGACGTTGAAATCCCAAAATCTAATCAGGATATTTTTTTCCCATATGCATACATGAGCCAAGTGTGAAGTTGATCTGTCAAGTGGCTGTTGACTTATCGCCACAAAGAATCATTTCTATGTACAAACTGACCTTTGACCTGAAGGCCTAAATTATTTCTCTATTTACAATAATGAAAAATAAATACATACATGCACTTCATTTCAGGTAAAAAATAAACACTCACCAACACATAAAAACGTAGAGCTGTCATAACTTGCACCAGCACAGGAAGCGGATCATTCCGTTCTGTGTTTCTTCTCAAATCCCCTTCAAGCATGTTGATGAAGTACAGTGCAGTCTCCTTCAAGAAGCAATGCCTCAGTCAAAAAGCTTCATCCTCATACAATTGAAAAAGATTTCGTCAGTCTATGAGATGTCGCTCAGGTCCGACAGGTCTCTGTATATAAATAGCAGTTAAAATTACATGAAATAATTATGTGATACTGAATGAAAACAGATAATCTACCAGTACCATAATGCTTTTCATTATGAAACATATACCGGTATGCATTGTTCTGTTCCTTAAGAATAACATTCCAAAACTTTAACTGCAGCACTTCAAAACTGAAAGGACATTTCATTTTAAGGGGAATATAGTGAATCTCCATATTTGCCATTTTTTGCAGCAATGAAGTTATTCTCGTTAAGTTTATTCAAACTTGCATTTGTTGGCTATTGGGAGATAACAAGAAATAAAAATTGAGATGAGCAAGGGAACAACATTAAGAAAAAGTGATTGCTGAATGCAGATACATACAGAGAGCCCCCCCCCCCCAAAAAAATTGGCATAACAACAGTTTACAAGGCCTAATGCTGAGCAACAGTCAGCAAGTTGATCATCGAGGCTCCATACAGTCTCAAGCCATATCAGGTGGGTAGTGGGGGGGGGGGGGGGGGGGGCGATTGTCCCCCCAAACCCTACCATGAAGAAAAAAATAAATAAAAGAGAAAGAAAAGGAAGAAAAATGCGAGCGCGAGAAAGGCAAGGTTTTAAAAAATGGAAAGAGAGGGTGCAGACAGGAAATAATGCCAAAGAGATGTCAGACTTTTTACCCTACCCTGCACCCCCCAGCACACGTGGAGCACACGCGGTACGTAATTTGCATGCTTCACATGCTCATCCTTACCATCTCCCCCCCCCCCCCCCCGAAATGAAATCCTAGCCGCCCACTGATTAATTCCTGTAAAAATCACAGCAACAAATCATACCGACACTAATGCAGCGGTCAATAGGAATCTTGATCCTACCCTGTCCAAGACTTCACCTTTATTAACCTTTGTCTCGAAGTTCCATGGTCAAGATCCGCCCACCATTCCTATTCATTTTAAAAAGATTTGGTGAAGATTCACCATTTGGTGTAATCTATTGGTACGAGATTCACCACATTCAGAAAATGTTTCGCTAAAGATTCACCATTCCCCACTAAAAATGACATTGCAGATTTACTGTGCCCGCCCCCCCCCCAAATAAAATGCAGTAAAGATTCATCCAGCCTCAATTTTTGGTAAAGATTCGACGTTGAGTTGACGGCGAATGCTTGACGACCCTTGGACAGGGTAGGGTCAAGATTCTTATTGAACGCTGCATAAGAACATAGAATAGACCCTAGACCTCACCTCTCTTTAACTCTGTCAATGCGGCGAAGAAACGCCATTTCAGAAGGTACATGTAGAGTCTTACACTTTGCTGAACTGCGTTTACTGCAAAAGTGGGTAGTTTGAACCAAGTGTGCAAGAATACAACGTCGGCCGGATAGATCCAGATGAAGTTTGCTGGAAATGGCCTATCAAGAAGAATGAAATCATAAAAATTATAAGATAAATTCATCCTATAGTAATATAGGCTACACCTATGTTCCAAGTCTACCAAAAAAAACAAGAAAATGGAATTTATATAAATTTTTCGGTGCACTGACGGTCAATTACACCCTAACTGCTGGTACTACAGGCTTCTAAGTAGTTATGTCTAGAGCGGACCCTACACAAACTAGAGGCTAAATAGCCTACAGACAGATTATTTCAGTCTGGATTTAGTCTCCATGGCCAATCCCTCTTTCTGTTCACCTCTGCTTTTTGGAGATCAGCAAAGTCGAGCTCCATATTCAAACCACTACGAAATAACAACATCATCGTTCGTACGTACTGTTATATGCCCAAATGAATGATGTTGTTGTTGTTGTTTCGTACTGGTTTCAATATGGCTGAATTGCGAGCTGCACTGCCACTGGAGCTCGAATTCGCTGATCTCCGAACAGCTGAGGTGAACAGCGAGAGGCTGGCTGCAAGATTTTCAATCGAGAGGACCCTCGATTTACCTGAAAATGGAGAGTTAACAGCTCATGAAACTGGTAAGCTAAAGATGATTTTGAAAGTCAGATCTCTCCATGGCACTGGTCTGGGTTTTTAGACATAAATTTTAATGTATGAACGATGAATTTAGCGTTACGCCTAACGTTAGGTCGTTTTTCAGTGGCTTCTCAGGCGATGGTACTGTCTTTAGGCGCTTCTGTCTCTAAAATGAGGAAATTTTGAGACAAAATTTTTTGAGAGCCAACCCTACCAGAATAAGAGCCTGACGAAATTTTGAGACAGAATTATCAGTCTAACACATACCTCACGAGGCGAGGTCAGTGAACTCAGAGTCAGAGTGAGGCTCAGTCTCTGACTCTTGCATGTCTCAATCCCGGGAAGGGGGGGGGGGGGCACTCACCCATGTATGTGCCGCTGTGACGACCCCCATTTTCAACCTTTTCAGGTAGCTCTCATGTCGTCATGATATGCGATTTTAACCAACCGCACCTCGATTTGCGTACGGCTTGCTCCCAAGAAATGCGAGAACAATCCGAACAGCCCACTGTCCGGGAACGCTCGCTCCCTAGTTTATGAGCCGGGCCTAGCGGCAAGCTCAGGTCAGCTCCTCGCTTCCGACTCACTCCCTAGACATGCTAGATCTATTAGACTCCTAGGCCTATGCGAAAACAATACACACAGCCCACTGCCAGGGAAGCACACGCCCGGCCTGGGAATGCTCGCTCCATAGCCTCCTAGCGGGGGCATAGTTTCGGCAAGGGCCAAGATGGCAATTTTCTACGTTTCCCGAGTCAGGAAATGTTAAGCTCTTAAATAATACTAGTCTAGAGTCTAGATTTTCGATTTACCAGACTCTCACTCTCGAGCTCTCGGAAGCTGAGACTGAGAGTGAGACCCTCCAAATTAGCTTTGCCCATGCCATGAGCTCTTAACTGTTAGCTCCCTAGACCCTAAAAAATGGGTTTCCTCAGGTAGCCATTTAGCTCCTAAGCCCCCTGTTTTGAGACTGGCAGAGGCACACCCACATCCCCAAAAATTTGAGTGCCCCCCCCCCCCCCCCCCCCGGTCAATGAATATGATGAAAGTTGAATCTGACACAAAATTTGAGACTGGTAAATCGAAAATCTAGACTAGTATTAAGAGCTTAACATTTCCTGACTCAGGAAACGTAGAAAATTTAAGAAAATTACATCTTGCTTTGGTCAATGCCCAAATTTGCAGTCTGAAACAGTCTCAGCCATGCCAGGTGTAAGTTTGGGCCCCGTCCACATACGCGAGGAAGTACCGGCGATCACCTAACACATAAATGCACGAATGGGACTACGCTCAATCAACTCTTGCGATAAAATTACAGCTCTGCAAAAAAATTCCCGAGATTGTCATTGCAGTTGCATTCAAACAAACGAAGGATCATTTAATAACACAAATACGATAGCAATAATATTCATGATCTGAAATATGTCAAGTACTTACGACTTTTGACTGTTGACGGCATTTCTGACACGTAAAAATTTATGGTTGCTTGTGCTAATTTTGTCAAATTTTTGTCAAGTTGAAAAAAATTGCAAATACAGTAGCGAATGCGCATGCGCAGAAATTTAGACCACAGATAAACCATGGATAAACCACCCCTCTGGGCAGACTAAAAATGATGACGTATCATGACGTATTTAACCCATGGTTTAATTTAAACCTCTTTTGTGAATCGCTCGTGAGATTTAGTACCAGGTTTAAACCAGGTTTAAACCATGGACTAAAATAAACCACTGTTGTGAATTCCGGCCCTTATGTCTATTCTGTGCAACCGACCCTCGTATATTTTTCAAACATTGGTTCACATTTTTTATATTTAAAAATACTTCCTGTTGATATTATACTTTGAAACTTTCAGACTGGTATTTTTACACTATAACCCTTATGTTTATCCCATTTTCAAGTAACAAAACAAGATTTTTTAAAATCCTAACAATGTTAACTAATGTCTTTAACCGTATCAGACATCTGAGCTGTGGTTTGAAAAATTTGTATTCCCATCATCTTTGATGCGAACGGGGCAAAGATGGTAATATTTCTTATATCGCCCTCTTTCACGAAAGGCCTATGGACTTTACATGTAAATGCGGGAAATATAGCCTTGTATCTTCCTTGGTCTAACATCCAGGAATATACAAGTATACAAATTGTTACGTCACAATTAGCTTCCGCAGTATAAATTATACAGTATACAGCCTACAGTAGTCAAAGCAAGTCGCACCTGCACTACACAAGATATGCGCTACACACACAACCAAAACTAAAAGATTCCTCCATCTAAAACCTGATGACACGGTCTTCTACATCTTACGGCTCCTACTCTCCTTCAGTTGACTGATCTCAGTTTCTTTCTCTGCGAGCAGTTTCCTAAGCCTCTCGATCTCACCAGCTTGTCTCTCTATTACCTACAAACATTTTACAAAAATCCAAAGAGCATGAAAGATTAGCAAATCCAGATAACACAAAGGATTAGCAAATCAAAGAACGCAAAGGATCAGTAAATCCAGGATTCAGATCTTACAAGGAATTACCAATGAAACTGCTGAACTATATCTTACCTTCTACATATTCTTGATACTTAGAGTAATATAAATTTAAAGGGTCTACTCAAGACATTAAAACCCTAGCTACCTATGGATTCAATTTACAATATGAGCATTTGATAAGTGGCTGGAACAGTATTAGCATGGGTGGCTCAAAGATAGACCAAATATACAGCATAAAGGCTTGATCATGTAGAGTGGGACAAACCCCCACGTTTTTTTTGTGTAGTAAGCAAATGGAATATGAGGCTGCAAGAGAAAAAAAAAATGCCAAGGCAAGAGGCATATTTTTTGCCTCCTAGCAGAAAAAAGCTGTAGACAAATCAAATTCTTAAAAAGTTAGTGCAAAATATGTCAGAAGTTGTGCAGACAACTGACATCTCAATGTGCGTTCATTGACATAACTGGTGTGGTTTACTGCGCCATATCTGAACACTTAAAAACCATGGGGGATTGTCGCGTTATATCTGAACAAGCCTTAAAGGCTCCTTCATACAGAGAGTGGTAAACCATGTACAAAATGAAGGGCATGAGGAGAAGAGAACCTACACATATTCCTTGACTGTGTTTATTAGAAGATACAAAAATGTGAAACACAGTGGTTTACTATTGCACATGTGAACAAGCTTTCAAGATAAAGATCACTTCTGGTCATGTGATTACATTTGTGAAAGAAATCACTTCAAAGCCATTGGGAAAAGTTGATTAAGTAGTAATTAAATATTGGTGTATACTCCAAGGTTAAAAAAAAACCCTATCACTATCTTGAGAAATCAACTAATTCTTCTTAAAATAAGCACATGCACTATGCAAAGAAATGGGTATATGGGACTACACACAAATCTTTGGGCTGAACACTCAAAAGCCGTTTGTTGTCATATTTCGAATATTAGGGCATTTTATGAGTAACCTTTTTCAATGAATATTTCTGCTATGACATTCTTCCAAACTCACTTAAAAGACTGAAAAAGCTCACACGTTATCTTTCCCCACCTTATAATATAGCTGTAAAATCAATTTTGGATTTTCTCTTCAGAATATGTAGCCAACTGTGTGAGGAAAACATATCTCTTCATTTTGGATATTTAGTTGCCCAAGGAGATGAGTCTGATGACCCTAGGGCACTGAGCCATGACTAGTGTCAAGGGGAGCATTTCATGAAGTGTCTTGTCAGTGACTTTTACTGACAACTGTAATGAGCTATTGAAATCCTTGCATTTGATTTGCTGCAAGAAAAATATGTCAGTAAAAATCACTAACAAGACACTTCATGAAGTGCTCCCAAGGTCTGCTTATATGGTTTTTCACCAACCTTATCTTTGGAAGGGAACATATCACCAGCTAAGAGATCAGATGCACTGGGTCTTTCTCTACTGTCTTGTCTCGTCAGACGTCGGATGGCAGTGTACTAGAGGAACACCAAAAGAGATGAAGATATCATAAGTATCATAGCTTCGAGCCCCTATCATTAAAGGTTATGTACATTTTTGGTAGGCCATTAATAAAAGTTCATCAGATATCTTTGCTTCTGGCTGCTCAGTAGCAAAATAAAAGTAAAACTTTGTAAATGTGTAAAATATGTGAATCATTATTTCTTTCCAGATACAACTACTACTATAATACTACTACTACTGCTACTGCTACTACTGCTACTACTACTACTACTACTACTACTACTACTACTGCTACTACTACTACTACTACTACTGCTACTGCTACTACTGCTACTGCTACTACTACTACTACTACTACTACTGCTACTGCTACTACTGCTACTGCTACTACTACTACTACTGCTACTACTACTACTAATCGATAATAACAATAATAGCAATAATACTAATAATGATAATAATAATAGCAATAATATTAATAACAATGATAATAATTATATTATATTGACTGGCCTTGAGGGGAAAATCGAAAATGTTGCCCACAAAATGAATCATATTGTCCCGAGTCGAAGACGAGGGCAATATGGATCTTTTAAGGGCAACATTTTCGATATTTCCCGAAAGTAGAGCCAGTCAATATAATTATTATTACCTACAGCTATAGGATGATGCATAATTCAAGCCTATCATTTTGTAGCAATGACTAATTGCCTGTCCGTCCCTCTGATTTCAGCTTATTCAGACAGGTATGTAATCCTGGCTAAGCGATTGTGACGTAAATGGTTACCTCGCGTATCCACTGTTTTTAACCTCTATCGCGTACACAATACTGCGCGTTTGCACTTTGCTAAATGCAAGCTTATACAAGAAAGGTGGAATATGGATATTATGGACCGATAATTTAGTACACAGGCGCAATAGGAAAATGACAAATAGGGGAATATGAATATTATTACCCTAGTCATGCAGCTGAGCCCTGGCTGAACCATTGTGACGTATTTTGTGTTGAGTGAATCAATTAGACAGACCAAATACGCGCTTATAATTGTCTCCAAAATGCCTCATTCAGGTAATAATAATTGATATGATAATAACAATCACAATAATGATAACCATAATCATAATAATAATTTTTTAAAAAAGAAGAAATATCACTAAAGGTGATTTAATACCTCTGCCTCAATGTTTGTGCTTAATTGCATGAACACTGCTCAAGAAATGAGGAAGTAGTTCCATCTGATGTATTTCTGATTTCTTGCCATAATATGCCATTACCATGGCAACGCAGTTTCCGACATCTTTGAAAACATGTCTCGCAAATCTTCACCACAAGATCAATGTGTGTGCCAAATTTCTTGAGCATTGATCATAAAATGAGAAAGCAGTTTGATCTGCAATATTTCCCCAGATTTATTGCCATTAAATGCCATGACCATGGTAACGCAGATTCTGAAACAATATAAAGATAAGTCTTGCAAATCTTCACCACAAGACCAATATGTGTACCAAATTACATGAGCATAGCTCAAAAAAATGAGGAAGTAGTTCGATCCCCAATATTTCCGATTTATTGCCATAATATGCCGTTACCATGGCAATGCAGTTTCCAACACATTAAAAAAATATGTTTCTTGCATATCTTCACCACAAGACCAATGCATGTGCCAAATTTCATGAGCATTGCTTAAAAACTGAGGAAGTAGTTTGACCTGCAAGATTTGCAATGGACAGACTGACCACTCGACCGTACGCTGCTTCCTAAATACCCCCTTCAAACTTTGTTTGGCAGGGGTATGATAATAATAATTATTATAATAATAATAATACTATGAAGATAATATAATATCAATAGATGCTTATAATAACATTGAAAATAAACACACCTTCCAGTGTGCAATAGATCTATTCTGAATAACACTGCAGTATTGCCATTACCTGTGCTGGCCATCTTTTCCATAGCTCTTCCGGTACACTTCCTTTTCGTAAGTTATCCAGGCACTTATACCTCTCCATTCCTGTGCCAAAGGGATGGTAAAGCTCAAACAATATGAGTCCTAAGCTGTACATGTCAGACTGCAGAACAGAAATAAGTACATTCGGTATATTAATCATGAGATTACATAAGATGAATTTTAGAATCTGATGATAATGATGACGATGATGAGGGTAACTTATTTCAACTAAATGCGAAGAAAGCAAGTATACACTTTTAATAAGAGGAAGCATCCAGCACACCAATAAAAAGGTGAGTTGGCTCAGTCGGTAAAGCGTCTGCCTGTCAAATTAAAGGGTTGTGGGTTCAATCCACTCTGGGCGGATGACTGAAGCCTGGGTTATGTGTTAACATGCCCCTCCCCTGTTTCATAGACAAAGGCTATGTTTCAGTCGAAAACACTATATCCCTCGGATAGGACGTTAAATGGAAGCCCTGTGTAGAGGAGAGTCACCACCAGAAGAGTAGGGGGGGGGGACCTAGTGTAGTGGTTCACCTCACATCTAATTAGTTATATCGGGAGGAGAGACCCGAAGGTCACGGTGATTAAGTTCACTTTCCCCCTCCCAGGCCAGGGTGACGCCAAATACAGAATAATAATTAGTCCTCTCCAAGGGACTTGGTAATGAGGATTCATGCCAGTTTCTGCTTTACCACAGAGCAACTGCGCATTGATCTGGTCTTGAATTGGCACCACAAGGTTTCAAGAACACTGCTCTGTCATTGGATTATCATGCCTCATCCAATATTTAATGTAATGAAAATAAATAAATCACGCCTTAAGAGTATGCAATGTCCTTCATTCTTAAATGAATGAAAAACACTTACCTTGTTGTCGTATGTAGTCCCATCCAGCTGTTCTGGTGCTGCGTAGGTTTCTGTTCCGATGTTTGAGGTATAGGTCTGAGAAGCACAGGGATCCACCGAATACTCTGTGTGACATAAAGAAGATAGAAGAAATTATGATTCCGTGATACATGCTCTGCCGACAACCGCTCCGAGTCAAAGCCGTCCATTTCGACACTAAGAAAATACTGAACTTTACAGGTGGAGGAACACATTTGCAAATTTTTGGAAACTTCATGAAACCTATCAGGGTCAAATCATGTGTATGAAATATCATAGTCATAGGTGTTGCAACTTCTTTGTCAGAAATGAAAAACAATCCCTAATACCTTTGAACCGCTAAAAGGTTTGAATTCAAACTTCTGTAGATGAGTGCCATCTGCTGGCTGTAGCATGTTAAATAGGGCAGTAATAAATGTCTGCGCCAGGAAATATGTCTGAATCAGCATGTGTATAATACTGTGTATGGGTGCACGTACACCTGTACTGTAGTGTGCGTGTTACGCATTGCTGGGATGTACATCGCTCAATAGGAAAACATATCCCTTCACAAGGCTACGCTTTGGGGCATGCTGCGCTACTAATAATGTGTATGCAAGCGTCATTAATTCACCTGAAATTTTTATTTATCATTTTCCCCCATTAACAAGAAGTTTACAGTTTTGTTATTTTGAGGGAGGATCTTGATCATCCATCTCTACAATATGACAAGCTATGAAGGTAAGGTGATTTTGGGGGCCGCAAAAGTGACCCTCTATCTCTAACCCAGCACCAACCATTATGTGTAAACCTAACCCTAACCCTAACTAAAACCCTATTCCTACCCTGACCCTAACTGTATTTTTGACAGTTAAAGCCTGGAGCAATTGCCACCATAGCATATGTTGGATCACCAGAAATTACACTTGACAACTAAATATTCTGTACACTTAGTACCAAACTCAATACACATACTCAACCATCACATCTTTCAATGAATTCTAAACTTCTAGGCCAATATTATCACTTCACTGATTAAATATAACATTAAGGGATCAGTAATTAATACAGTCAGTATCACACAAAAGTACTGAAAACAAAACAATTAAGAACAAGTTTTAAGATTTACAATAAATGTAAATCTGTTCTAACAACCATGGAGTAGAAGGACAATTGACACCACATCATAATAATGTCTAAATACCAACGAAGGAGAGCTACCTTGCAAGTCTTGGTCCCGTTGAAACCTCATAGGAGTCTTGGGCTCTGTGAGAACATCCTCCCGGGCAAGACCAAAGTCTCCTATCTTGACATGTAGGTGGTCACCTTCTTTATCACTCAGAAAGATATTCTTGGGCTGGAGGGAGATGACCATTGAAAGATGTCAAGGGTGAGGGAGGGAAGGGGGAAGGGAAGGGGAAGAAAAGGGAAAGGAAGAGAGAGGGTAGGGGGAAGGGAGAAGGAAAGGGAGAAGGGGTGGAAGAGGGTAAGGGGAAGGGGGAAGGAATTTGGGAAGGTAAGAATAATTGTTCATACTATGTTATCCCAGATGGGCAAATTTCTTAGGATGGCAATGAAGATGTACTAGTATATCATTGGAACATTTGTTTTCATCGGAAGCATCCTCAGGAAATATCTGTCTAAAATCAAACAAATTACTTGTTAGTAATATATCAGGTCAAATCGATAGCTCCCTTAAAGCTGGTCTCAAACTTTTGCAGCCTAAAATCTGACAATACAGGAATTTAGTAGTATATCATAGTATATTCAAGATAATTTAACTTCCCACCAAATAATTAAGCTGGAAGATGGGTGTTACTCAGTATTTTTAAAATCATTAAATCTATAATTCAATTTTTTGTGTCATGAAAAATAGATTGGAAGATTCGAAATTTAATTTGACCGTTAGAATAGCTCCCTCTGCTGAAAGATAGATCATAGTGCACAACGACACAGTTCACATAAGTGCTGCTATATGTACGGTACGTGTGGTGGCCGCAGAGCAAGCTGCCCTGAGCTAGCTCTGCGCTATACCTATGGTAACGCCGGTGAGCTGATCCGACTTGCTTATTCAAGATTGGTAGCCAAATTTTCATTTTACATTAATAACTTAACTTAATGTATGACCATAAGATTAAATATACAGTATGAGAAGGGCATATTGCTAAACTCATGCCAAGCATGCCAAGTTGTATGGATTTTCGTAGATCTGCATAGGGTTGAGACTTCCTTAAAAACATATTACTAGCTGTACTTACAGTCACATCTCTATGCAGTATACCCTGTGTGTGGATGTAATGCATCCCTTCAAGAATCTGTTTGTAGATATCCTGATTCTGTCTCTCACTCACAACATCAAACTGATCTAAGAAGAGATATACAAATAAAGAAGCATTGAAAATACAGATGTTCAGAAAAGTAGAAGCAGAAAAAAAAAAGTTTATTTCATTTACTAACAAAATTCATAGAATCTATATCACAGAGTGTCTTCCTCAAAATTTGTATTCTAGAATATTCTCTATTCTTTATGGCTCTGATTATTTCTAACTTCTTACATATTTTTCTAATTTCTTAACTTAAAGGAGGTTACACAATCATTTATGGAAGAACTCTGGGGGATTTGAGACAGGAATTATGCTTGTGTATTTTTCACTTCTCAGACATTCAGCATACAGCGTGTGTTACTGAACAGTCACGTGATAAAAAAAGGTAGCTTTACTGGCGAAAGGGAGTGGCATGGAATATGCAACCGGAATGCAAAATGCATAATGTTGTCTGTATCGTTTGCATTCTGGTCGTGTCTTTTAGGGCAACTCCCTTTCACTAAGTTACATGAGAACATGTCCTTTCCACTGCATCATGATACATGGAAGTGTAACTTTGTTCAGGAAATAAGTCATGTAAACCAACAGTCCACTTCTGCTGTCCAACAACAAAAGGAAGCAACTCTGATTTTTTTTTAAAAATTGACCTTTTCATGATTTGGGGTACTTTTTCATAGGCTCTAATGATGACGAAGAAATTAAGGTCACATGACCCCAATTTCTGAAATATAGACATATCAAAAGGAAGCAACTCCACACATTTCCACATCTATTTAGTCTATTATTTTGCAGATCTATTTATGATCATTATCATGATTTGTAATTTTGTACACTTGTTTCAATGACCAGTGAGCAACAAATTTCCATTTATAATGGACAATACATAAATCAATCAATCAAATTAATAAAACAATGAAATATTTTCTTCATTTACTTAGAAACTTGTCACTCGATAACACTTACTCTCAGTTGTTGCTACTGCGTCGTTGCGCTCTGTAAGCCACCTTCTCAGCGTACTGCAGCACAGCTCCATCTGAATGTAGAGGTAGTAGCGCCTCTTGGCCAAAGGTCTTGGTAGGGACCAGTATCCAGTATTAACTTCAGGACTAGACTCCTGCCCATCCCAACTAATGGACCTTGAAAATCTACCGTTTCGAGAACGACGCTGTGAACGAGATGGAGTGTACTGCGTCTTGCTCCGCACATGAGTAGAGGAGGTGAGCGAAGACGTGAAAGTGCTCAGTATTGCAGCAGTTGCAGATGTAACAGGTATGATTGTACTTTTTACAATTTTCTTAGACTTCGACTTGGCAGTGATTTTGATATCACAGTCCGTCTGCAATGATGTCTTGGTGCACTGTTCCACTTGGTGTGATTGTTTCATGAATTTGACTCGAGTTGAGTTCTGTTCTTTGAGAGATGGCAAGTACAAGTTATCACATTCTGTATCTTCAGACTCCGGATTCTGAAAAACAACTGTGCTACTTGAAGTTCCAGATGATTCCCAACTTTCAGTTCTTGCATCATCATCTGTCACTCTATCAATTTCCTGCATGATTTCTTTTGTACTTTCATTGAATTGTATGTTTGAAAATTCCTCCTCTTCCCTGGTGCTTACCAGAGGCTTGATGCTTGCCACATTTTCGGTGGTTTGCGTGAAGAAGTCGTTCACCAGCTCACCACTGTCAAATCTCTCATCTTCAAATGGGACAGAAAATTCTGGGTTAAACGGATCTACTTCTGTTCCCTTCCTGGAGACAGCTATGCTCGTTAGCTGAGAGTGTTGTTCTCTCTTTGTTTCTATGACTTCTGTGATAACGGGAGATGTAGGCACGGGTTTGTTAATGCCTGATCTCTTTTCATCGGAAGATCCTTTCATCAACTTTGGACACAAAGGATCTTCTCCATCTATCTCTATCTCGTCAGGTTCCTCTTCTTCTTCATCACTGCCATCATTGTTATCATTATCATCATAATTGCTGTCACCGTCGCTGTCATCATCACTGTCGTCATCTTCCTCTCCTTCCGAATCTTCCATGTCATGGGTGGATCTGTAAATAAGATTAAAAATTTCAATATCACAAGGTAACTGAAACATAACATAATCATTTGAAATGCATTCTTGAAGCTAGCGCAGACTCAGAATCAACTTGAAATCATATAGGCGATAGGAAGAGTAGTTGAATAGTGGCCCCACTTCAAAGAATTCTCAGGTTTGAAACCAAGTCAATGCCCCAGCGCCGTTTAATTAGGAATTAATTCTTGACAGCAGTGTCCCTTAGATAAGAGTACACACTGTAGGCTCACTGGTTGATAAAAACAAACATTTCAGCCTGCTATACACTATAAAATCTGCCTCCATCCAATTTTGGAAAATATTGTCACAGCATTTGATATGAACATTCAAACATGTTAAACGATAATGACCAAAGTCTGGAATAGTGGTATGAATACTAAAATAAAAATATGGTGCACAAAATAAGGTTGCAAAGAAGGGTTGCACCTGTGCACAACAACATACAAAAATTAGCCTTAAAGTTCAAACCCTGATTAAAAAATACATGTACCGATACAGATGGGACTACAGTCAAACTGTGCTCTATTCTATTGATGTAATTGTTATTTTCCATCCATTCCTTGACATAAAAGCCATTGTAAGGGCTGTTTCAGCAATACACATTTTATTTATAAATTTAGAGCACAGCCCAACCAGTGCAGTATTTTTGTGCAGTTGCACATGTATATTTTCATGATCATACACAGAGAAGCACATTGAAAAAAAAAAAATTCTCAAAAGTAAGTTGTCAAAATTGGGGTGTGGCCCTTACATTGGAAAATATGGTCTATGGAATTGCAGAATGGCATTACAATGGTGTTAAAAATTTCTGCTATTCTAAATATTTCTTGAGTTATATAGACAGAGGTTTTCTTCCTGTTTTTTTTTTTTGGGGGGGGGGGTGGTTAAAATGGTATTAAAATTCTAATATGTCTCAAGTCATACTGAGAGAGAGAGAAAGAGAGGGTTTTTTTTTTGGGGGGGGGGGTGGGGTTAAAATGGTATTAAAATTCCCAATGTCTTTTCAGTTATATACACAGAGATAGTTCTTACTTTTGTCTTTTGTCTTAAAAAGACCAGCCTTCCAAAGAACTGGCTACAGATTTGTTGATTGTTTCATTACCAGTAGAAACCTAATAGATTTCATATCATTACTGGTGCACATACCTGAAGCCCAGCATAAGAAGTTTATTTTGACTTTGCTCCGAAACTTCATGAAACTCCTCACCAAACCACGACTGATGGTATCTCACTACGTTACGATGGTTGAGACAGGCAAGGGTTTGTATTTCTCGCTGCATGGACTGGAAGAATAAGTTCATAAAAATGTTACTTTTATAGAAAAATACAACTTATTGCTTTATCTGCCATCAATAATAGTTTCATCAAGCACTGCCTCGTGACTATCATGTGTTCTTCCTCTTCTCCACTATTTCCTTCCCCAAAACACTCTAATCCATTATCTTCTCTTCATGTTTTTGCCCTGTCCTTTTTCTTCTTCTCCCTCTCCTCCTCTACCATCTTCTTCTTTTCTTCCTTCTCCATTTCATTCTTTTTCTCCTCCACCTCCTCTTCCTTTCTTCTTCTTCTCCTTCTTCTTTTTCTTCTCTTCTTCCTACACAACATAAATCTAATTTCAGTTGATCAGTCCATATCAGCCTATAAAACACACAGCACAGCACTGGTGCTTGGAATCAAGTGCTTACCTGATAACTGCAAGACTTCTTCTTGGTGACTTTAATTTTCTTGACAGCATAATGCTCTTTATCTAGCTTGTGCTGGGCCTAGTGGAAAAAAACAATGTCAAATAAGTGTTATGAATTAATCATAAATATACAAAACTAACTATCTACTCATATTCAATTGCCAGATAAGTCCCACCATTTTATTTCCGCTTGTATTGTGTTGTGGTTCAGAGGATAAGTCTCCGGACTTTGAACCACAAGGTACAGGGTTCTAATCCCTGCTGCAGCACTAATGTCCTTTGGCAAGACATTAATCTACATTTGCCACACTCGACCCAGGTGAAGTAAATGGGTACCTGGCAGGAATTAATTCCTTGAAATGCTTGAGCGATTTAATGCCTACCGGGCTAAAGCCAGGGTAATCATATCCAAAGTCCTGTGGAAGCACATAGAGACGTTAGATAGTAATGTGATATGTGCTATACAAGAACGGAATATTATCATTATTATTATTATTATTACTATTATTCAAAATATAATAAAGGTTTGGTGTTGATCCTGTCAGTACCAGACAAAACCTTTCCTACTGCACCTGAAGAATATCCCTATTTTCTGCATTCACTTCAAGTTCACATCAATAGTTCCTAGCCTTAAAATAATATGTGCGATTATTATATCCCCAGATTAATGATGAAATCCTATTCAGTGATTGGTCTACATAGCATCATGTGACCAAAATTATCATTGCTATAATGTTGATGTTGAAAAGACAATGGAGAAAAATGTGCCATACCCTGACAACATTCATGGCACATAGTACAGTATGAATGTAGTTATAGATATGCGATCCATCAACGGATTTTCATCGATAGCGTGTGAAAAGTGCTTTTGGTGTTGGCCTCATAGGCCACTGTGTAAATTGTATCAGACTTTGACATTTATGGTAAGTAAAAATATATTTATTACTAATTTTTTCAAGATTGTTTGGAGGGATATCAAACATTATATCACGCAGTTTTGAGCCACTAGTGGCATCATGGATTCGTCAGTGACAGAAATAGCACTATTTTCTTCAATGCTATTCCCCTCAGAAAATCTTGGAATCCATGATTTCAACTAGAGCCTCCCAGTGCATGGTATACTTCTTAACTATGTGACAATGGGCCCTTAATATTAAACAAACGTGAGTAAAATTGCTTTTCATGGTAGAAAATGTTTAACCCATTCGTGACAGGAATTATTTAAAGCCTAATTTGATCAGCTTTTATTCTTCAAATTGGCAACACCAACATTTTTCTTTTATTGCTACATTTTTCTTATAAACCATCATGTATCTGAAATAAATATAAATTGACAGAATGTATGATGAGAAGTCAAAAAGCTGCCAATTTACAGGGGAAAATAGTGATTTTAAACCTTCTATCACATTGCCAGTTTAAGGATTTTAATGCTTATTTTCCTTCAAAAAATTTTCAGCATCAAACAACGAATATTGACGCAACCAAAACGGGCACAGTTTGTGTAGAATCTTTTGCTCTTTCTGCTCACTTATGATTTTTAGGGCTTTGCATCAAAAGATATTAGGCCAAACCACAAAATGTGGACCTCTGTCACGAATGGGTTAATATTTCCATATTTTATCTAGCCTAATGTGCTCTTCTTCCAGGCCAAATTTCATGCATAAACACTCATCCTGCTGAGAGATATGTTAGGTAAGACAATACGTCATTCAGTTGACGTCACGGACACATTTTTGCTCTTTTACAGGAAATGTCACTTTTGTCGCTTGCATCCTTTTGTCAAATGAAGTAAGACAAACTATTCACAGTACCTTGTAGACCTTGCCAAAACCTCCTTCACCGATGCGTTCTTTCTCGATGAAGTCTTTCTTATAGCGCTGCTGGAAGAAGTTTGACTGATCCTCATCTGGGGGTAGCATAAAAGGTGTGTAGGGCACAAGTGCTCTGCCATCTGGAGAATCCTGAATAAGTGGATATAATAATTTCGATCATCAAATGATTTACATTATTAGGTACATATCACCATGGTTCTGGCCAGTACATAACACCCATGGTTCCAATACCATGCGCAAAGGGTTTCAGACAAGGAAGAACCATGTGTGAAATTGCTGCACCATGCGTGGCAACAAGGGTAACAAAATATTGGAGTATATATTCCCAACAACAATGATAAATGCCACAGATTGTTTTGCTTTTTGGCAATGTATTTCTACTTTTATGCCATTAGTAGACAACTCCTGCTTACCAAGAAGTATTTTTCATCCTTTTACTATAGCATATACTGCCGCCACACCTAACTTTAGGTGTTATTCCGTAAAACTTCCGAAACTTCCACGCTTTGCGCAGAGTGGGAACCGTGTGTGGATTTTTTTCTAGTGAGAACCCTGCATATCATACAAATATTCTCCCAAACGAACGTATTTCCTCAATTATCTTACTGCATTAAAAAACTTTGCATTTGTTTGTTTGTTTGTTCTTGTTTATAATCTTGGAAATATCTTGCATTACCAATCGCAAGTTCCATAGCCCTCTCCAACATAATGCCACATACGTCGTAAAAGAATAATTCAAAATTTACAATGAGAAATGATGTTGATAAATGACAATTGCTCTGCATTCCAAACATTAATTTTTACCCTTGACCAAGACTACACCTAACCATAAAAAAAAACAACAACAAGATTTACCCTATATCTTTGTTAGAAGAAGCACAGAAAAAATTGTTACTGAAGCAAACATATGATAATTTCAAAACTGAATGATAAAAGCATTTATGGTTCAAACTTAACAGTAACTGCAAGTTCTACAATGTATGGTACATGTACTTTAGATATTTTAGTTATCATAATGCAGTGTCTACCAAATGACCTTTGACCTTACCCCGCTAGAGGATGAAAGGGACCATGACACCAGCGTCTTCAAGAGTACATTATAGTTACACTGCTTGAGAGCCTCTATGTGTGCTGGAGATATAAACTGCGAAGCAGAACAACAGGAAACATACAAATACATGATCATATTGACAACATATTTGAAGTCAATAAAGTGTGGTACATTTTTTGTATTTCTAGTATCCAGTTTTGCCAGTATTCAAAGACAGAAACAAACATTTTGACCAAAATTTGGTATTTTTCCCGAATAAGAGGTTGTAAAAAGCAGATACTTTGTCCTACACAAATATCTGTCTGAAGGACGCTGTCAATCATAGTGATTTCAGTATTATCTTTCACTTCATCACATCCTTTAGCGGTTTCTTAGACTGAATGGCCTAAAATACTCTCAAATTTATATTTTATCCATCATAATATAATTAGGGACATCAGGTATAAGATACCTAATAATTATGATATTGCAAGTTCTTCCAATATTGGCTCATAGTCCCATGCATAGTATAATATGCGATGGGACTAAAGTCACAATAAAATGACAAAACTCCAGATACCACATGTGTGAACTCGTTCTACATTCACATTTCGTAGTACAAGTGCCCCCATAGGCTTGATGATATGCAGATTGTAGAGCAAACCACTTTTTTTAACCCATTTGTGACAGAGGTCCACATTTTGTGGTTTGGCCTAATATCTTTTAATGCAAAGCCCTAAAAATCATACCAAATACATGAACAGAAAGAGCAAAAAATTCTACACAAACTGTGCCCATTTTGGTTGCATCAATATTTCTTGTTTGATGCTGGAAATTTTTTAAAGGAAAATAAGCATTAAAATCCTTAAATTAGCAATGTGATAGAAAGTTTAAAATCACTGTTTTCCCCTGCAAATTGGTAACTTTTTGACATATCATCATAACTTTTGTCAATTTATATTCATTTCTGATACATTACATTTTATAAATAAAATGTAATAAAATAAAAATGTTGGTGTTGCCAATTTGAAGAATAAAAGCTGATCAAATTAGGCTTTAAATAATTCCTGTTACGAATGGGTTAAAGTGTACTGTGTATCACATTTCTGCATCTAAAACACACTGGTGGGTACATGAATAGCACCTTTGTTGCATCATCACTCAATACCACTAGTGATGTATCACTGCTCAGCTGAATGAGCCTTAAAACTACCGAGTAACTTTTGAAAATCCGAGCTGCATGAAGCCCTGAAAAGTGCAATTCAAAAGTATTATTATGTGCTTCACAAAAAGTGAAAATATACATGACCGGAAATGCAAGCCCCTTTTTGCCCTTTAGACTGCAGTGTTAGGCAAAGCCCAAGACAGTGTTGCAAATGGCAGTATTCAACACTTCAAAACCTTTATCCTTGCTGTTTATTTATCCTTCTGAACATCTCTTTATGACACAGACATCAAAATTCCACAAGTTATTAAATCAAGTTACCCAATCCCTTTAACTGGCTAGTGGCTGGTCCCCCAAGCTAAGCACCTAGGTAAGGGAAAGTAAAAAAAAAAAAAAGAGTATTCAATCCAATATTCCTTCAACAGCGTTTCCTACTCAGTCTGACCTCGTTCTCCTGAAGTTTGCGAAACATTTTCTTGTAGAGCCTCTGCCTCTTGCTGGCGCTTTTCCCGTTTGCCTCACACCATCCTTTCAGCAGTGAGATTAGGATGACGTCTTTGTGCAAGCCCGCTGGCTGGATCTGCATCAAGGCTCGGGCGCTAGGGCCAGGCACTGCATCAGAATCTATTACAGAATACAGATATTCAAAAAAGAAAACATACAATAGCAAATGTGTCAAATCAAGACAACTTGATACTGTTAACATGGAATATTTCGCGGTGTTGAAATTTTCGCGCATTCGCACGGCACGACACTTGTGCGAAAATAAAACCACGTGAAATAATGTGCTTATTATGCACGTGAATGCAGTTATCCTAACTGTCCGTGAAAACTTAAAAATGTGTGATTGTGTTCAACTTGGCTGAGCGTGAAAATTGCACAAAAATTTCTGTTTTTACAGTAATGTCTTTGTGTATGCAGTTTCTTGCATGTACATGTACAATGAGAAAAGAAGCACATAGTGGGCACATTTTTATCTGCAAATGTATTTTTCTATTTCAACTGTCACAAATATCATGAGGTATACAGACAAAAAAAAAGAGATAACAGGAAATAGAAAAGTGGAGAGGACTGCGGAAAGTTTGAGAACTTTGAACTTGTCATTATTTTTACCTATTCCCCTGCATTTTGCAATCGTAAAACAACTACACGTAATTCACTTCAAAATGAAACAAAGGTTTCTCGTTTTCTACCTAAAATTTTCAGTTTCTGTCCATATATTGACCAATATCTATTCTAATAGGGATAAAGTGTTAAATATAAACTGGAGTTCTGGTCACGTGATCATAATGTGAAAGAAACTGTCCCAAAGAAATCGGGAGTGTTGAATTAGTTTAGATTTGGAGATTATCAAAGTGATAAGAAATTCACTTACTTTCCCCAAAAGATACTTGCACTGCACAAAGAAATGAGTATATGGGACAATACACAAATCCGGCATGAAAGTTACGTCTGAACTTTTCAGCTTTTTCTTGTCATATTTCCAATATAAGGGCATTTGAAGAGCAATCCTTTCTAGGGGACATTTTTACTTATGATATAAACTAACATGGAAAGAATGAGAAAGCTCACAAATAATTTTTCACCTCTCCCAGAACTCAAGCTTCTCTTTAACACTGATAAAAAGGCTCAGGTCACGTCGCGCTGGAAAACACTCGGGTCGCGGCTCGCTGAGTATGGGCGCCAAGTGCTAACTAAGTTATTTGGTCCCAAACTGTACAATTTAGTGTTAAAAGCTCACTCAAAACTTTATTTATTCATAGAATTCATGAACATGAACCATTTCGTTACAAAATGAAATGCAACAGACTTTGCAACAAAACCTCCCACCAATATACATAAAGAGACGGGATTTATAATTATGATCTCTCATTAAGCCTGCTATATTCACTTCGCCCGGGCATTGACTTTGTTTCGTTACAAACATTTTGTGTATAGCAGAGGGCAGGAGGATCAGTTTACCAGAATATGCTTGTGGGCGTGGCTATGAGGGCTTTGGTTTTACTGTACATTGACTGCAGTTTTGGACCAAATAACCTAGTTAACACTGGTACACCATATCCAGCGACCCGCAACCCGAGTGTTTTCCAGCGCGACGCAACCCGAGTGTTCAGTAAAACCCGATAAAAATATATAAAATAGGGCCTACTTACCATCAAAATCATTGAGGGGTGGAGCTGTGACCTTCCTGCTTAGATTTAACCGCTCTTGCATCGCACTGCTCATCTTATTTCCTTGGTCAGCCATTTTTCACTAATCCTTTTTCACTCAAATCTTCATCAAAGAGGTGCTAGTTCCTATCACACTGTAGAAAAATGCACACACTCTGTAAGTAGATCTAGAGTATAATTTCAACTGATAAAACCAAGAGATATTTGATTCTATAATTTTCTTACTTTTATCTCAGCAAATTCATCTCATACAGTTGACTCTGCATTCGCCACATGCGAGAGTGCAACGCTGCTTTGCCTAGCGCCTGTGGCCGAGACCAGCGGGTGTAGATGTCGCAGGTCGCGCTATTGAAATGGAAATTAATCAAGCGGCGAAATCAACAAGAAGGTAGAACCCGTATCAATCAAAAGTCGATATTTTGAGTTTGAAAACTAAATTTCAGGTTCTGATATCACAGTTTGATCGACTGGTCCACTGGCGAACTTGGAAGGTAGTTTGCAGGGTTAACCGGGCATGAGAAAGTGTGATTTGGAGGCATAATATTTTCAATTTGACATCGGTCTACACAGGGGCCTATGGCAGAAATCTATAGCTATCGTGTAATATCAGAATAAAATCATGATAGCTATCCTATAGCTACTTTGTACAGCGTTGCAGTTCAGAACAAAAAGCCGGAGCTCTCTTCATGTGACCGAAGTGCAGTGCGGTATTCAATAGTTCATAGCAAACGGTATGAAGGGATTATCAGATTAGGCTAAAATTTGGCACAACTTAGGATTAGGACTTCTTCGTTATTTTCGCTAAAGTTCAGGTCAATCCCGTTTTGTGGGGCTGTACCCATAAACACGAGTAAATATATTATTAGTGAGCGGTCATATTGAGTAAAATAGTAAAAATGAATCAGAGTTACATGATCGATCAACTATTGAACTAATCTTGGGGAAATCAGCCCCATTCAAACTTTCATTTCAGCCCCACATTCATAGATCTACAGGTGGGGCCTGAGACACGATATTGCCAAATTTGTAGTGTTCAAAAATCCCATCGCCCCCCCCCCACCAAGGCCCTAACTTGTCAAGTCTTGTCGCCCTGCTCTCGATCGCGGGGAATTCCCAACTCACCGGTTCCGCAGTAGATGCAGGAATCAAAACGTTGCGTCGGCCAGGCCGTATGATGCAATGATACCGGGCAGTACTCTTCACGAATATACCCATTCACAGATTTTACAGGCTTATAGCCTGCTCTTTGACTGGCTTTTCAAATCAAAATTTCACTTTTTTAAAACACAGTACAGAATACTGAACTTACGAAATTTCGAATGATGTTGAAAGGCTATTAGGGTCAAAAATTGCTCAAACATTCTAGCATAGCAGCCGAAGTTCAAGCTTCCCACCACTGCACTGGCCAGTGAAATTTTGATATGCACGTACGTACGCGCGACGTAGACGCGACGTACGTACGTATAATATACGAGAAAGTTCGTTTTGTGTACGTACGTGTATACTAGATTTGTGACAAAGGCATTAAATTACAAGACAAACTACTCTCGCCTATTTCCGCAGTACATTTGGGCAAGGGTAAATGCTGTGTTAAAAACGGACTCTGAAAAATGCGTCCGCCATGTAGCCTATAACGTGTGAAAATAATTATGTCTCGTTTCTTCTTGATACAGTATTTCATAATATATCTAAAATTTTGTTTTTGAAGACTGAATTTTGCACGAATGGAAGGATGGATAGTCTTTCGGCAAATTCGCGATCACTGTCGGCAAAAAAAAAAGAGAGAGAGAGAGAGAGAGAGAAAAAAAAGAGAGGGAAGAGGAAGGAGGAAAAAAGAAAAGAGAAATAATGTGCCCAAATAGAGTCATATTCGGCTTATTTGCTTGTGTATTTTGATGACGAAATAACATTGGCGGAACATTGATACCACGAAAGAGAGTGTATAAATTTCCTCGCTGGCTGTGCTCGCTCGTGTAATATTTAGATACAGGATGTTTTCGGAAAGCAAACACATTCGGCAATTGAGGTGACCAAATATATCTTTAGACCTATCATGTATTTTTATCACTGCTGCCATGAAAAAGAGTATGTTTCCTCGCTCGCTGCGTTCACTCATTTAATATTTAGATACAGGATGGTCTTTTTATAGCAAATAAATTAGGTAAGAGAGGTATCTAAATAATAAAGATAGATATCTAAAGGCTCATCGTGTATTTTAAGGGGCTCTAAAAAATTCAAAGACCATCCATAAATTTCGGGGACTATGCATGCTTTTGACCCTCTAGCTGCCATAGGTTATAAAAACAGGGAATTTGAAATTAAGTTAATTCTCCTAGCTGCCTAGCATTTATTAAAATATGGAAAAGGTGATTCATGTGAAATTTCAAACTCTGAAAAAATATAATTGAGCCTCGAGGAGTCCAATTGACCCCCCATAAATCCCCTGGAATATGCATGCTTTTGACCAATTTTTGTAATACTATGTACACGTGAAACCGTTTGTTGTTATCGATGACGACAATGACAATGACCATGACAATGACATTTATTCTAGCTCATGTCACCCATAGAAAGGGTATGGGAGAATACAATCATACATGTAGAAATAATCATTTATGTTTCATCAAATAATTTACAAAGCATTTTGGAGTACAATGTTTACAAATACAACAAAAAGAAGAAGAAAAACAAACAAAAACAAAACAACGTGATATGGGATGTGTACCACATACAATGTACTACAATATGTACGCGTGCTTTATTTCGGTACTAATACTTCTTGGTAATTAATGTTCTTTGCTTGTGATCAGCTTGAGATAGCATTTTATTTGAAATATATCCATACCAATTACACTTATAAATGTAAAAATTGGCCCAAAAGTTTGCATGGAATATGAAAAAATATGAACAAATATTTACGTGTGTCTATTTACGGACTAATTACTTTATACTCTAAATTTCATTGTCGTCCATCTCAAATTCGAATGATTTTGTGACCCCTCCCGAAACATAAAAGTACCCATGACGAGGTCAATCAAGCTTTTCAAAAGTTTTTGATGGTGTCTCCAGTACAAAATTGGAAAAAGAGGATTCAGTCGAGTTTTAAATCAGGATTTATATAATTTATGTTTTGTTTTTAAGTGGTTATAGCTCCAAATTTTTCTCTTGTAGAAAAACATCCGTGTGATTTGAATTAAGAAAACTATCACTAAACTTATTCCTTTTTAGCCAGTGAAATTTTAAAACTCAAAGAATGAAGGAGGAACGTATTTTCTTTTTCTTTTTTATTTATTCTATTTTTTTAGATTTTTATTTCATTTCATTTTATGTATATTTTTATTTTCATTTTCATTATTTTTTTATTTTTTTTAATTTTTATTTTTATTTTTTTATTTTATTTTTTTTTTTTGGGGGGGGGGTCACATCAACCTAATTACTGAACAAAAAGTTTTGTGTGATTATATCAGGTTCATTTTAACTGTGCCAGCCCCCTATATAGAGGGCAAAGGGGCAAACTTGCGGCTTGTGCAAGACTGTGCGTTTAATACATGCACTTGTATTTTTATTTTTGACGCATACTGTCACAGTAATTGAATAGGAGATCGAAAACAGGACAAGCGGGAGACAGAGAATGGAAAGAAGGTATGAAAAGAAGAACACGTACAAATTGAAGAAGGAATAGGAAGGAGAAGAGAGTTGTATAAGCTGCATAAGAATGGTTAAATGGATAAATGTTTGGTTAATTTACCTGACTGCTAAGAAAGCATGTGTAGGCCTACTAAGCAACCTGGGGACCGACGGCTTAAAGTCCCCTCCGTAGGACTTGGTAATGAGGATTAATACCTTACCAAAGGGCATTAGCGCATCCATTGGTTTCGAATCCGGGTACTCCCGGTTACGAGACCACTGCTCTATCCACTGAGCCACAGCGCCTCCTAGAAGAGACTAGGAAAAACACATGAAGTTTAGGAACTAAGAGTACAATATTGCTTGTAGACTCTTCAGAGAAAGACAACTGAACAGGGATGAAAAATAAAGAGATTATATAAAGGGAACCGAAAAAAGATCGTGCTACCCCCATCCTTCATAACCTCTTCCTCTTAATTAACTATTTCACCCCCTCCTCTAAGTTCGGTGCCACACTATGAAGTTTCTAACGCCACAGGCTCTGAGTCAAAAGCCGGTGCGTATTGAGCCATTTAAGAGCGTAGAAAATGATTTTTGTCCCTCCAGTGGCGGCAGTTATTCCCCCCCCCCCCCCTCCACATTACATTATCATTAACTCGGCATTTTATGTGCCCCCCCCCCTCTCCCCATGACAAAATTTTAGATTGCCCTTTTTGCTTTTTTTGCTTTTTGCACCCCCTAAGTGGCACCCGAGGCTCGTGCCCCAAACCCACCGGAGTCATCCCTATAGCTAGAAAGTCCGATAGTTAGCGGGTCCGATAGACCGACACCCAATAGATAGAAGGTTCGATAGACCGAATATACGAGAGGGTCTAATAGATAGAAGGTTCTATAGACCGAATAGGAAGGAGGGTCCAATAGTCCGAAGGTTCTGTAGATCGAATGATCAACGGGTCCGATTGTCAGAAGGTCCGATAGATAGAAGGTTCGATAGTCCGAATGTACGAGAGGGTCCAATAGACAGAAGGCTCTATAAACCGAATCGGAAGAGGGTCCGATAGACCGACAATAACGTAAAATACTGGGGTTTTTTCATATTCTTTTTAATTAATTTTTTAGATTTATTTCAATTAAAGGGACAAGTACGTAATGTCTGATTTTCCTCTATATTGTATTGCAATCAACCAATGACACTAGATGGGGTGTGGGCTGAGAGCTAGAACCCCCTAAAAAAATGTTCATTATGAGTATTGAACTTCTTGACTCAGCAATTTAGTTAAGAGCAACTGCAGGGAAGTGGTAATTTTTTGCTAGTGGCGCAAGCTGTGGAAGGGGCGTCAGGCGTGGTTCTACGGGTGGGCTGGGGGGGGGGACTAACCCCCCCCCCAAAAAAAAAAATGACGATATATATATATATATATATATATATATATATATATATATATATATATATATATATATATATATATATATGGGCAATTCCACGGTAACTGACGTTACCAAGATAGAGAACTAGTGGTATTGTTTATATTGTAGTTTTGTGAATGACACTTGTTTCGGCTTATAATTACTATAGATAAATAAGTTGCTAATAAGGAAGAAACACATGAACAGTTTTTATCTTAAACTGCATTTCTTATCACACAGTAAGCAAAAATGTGTCGGTAACTGACATTACGCAAAAAAGACATGGAAAATGATGGTGTAGAATCAAATTTATATATCTCATGTCTCAGACTTGTAAGGATTATGTAATTCATTTGACATTTCAGCTAGGTTCATGGGAAAAGATGTGCAAAATATCGAGCAATTTGAATAATTTGCTTTAGTGCCATGACAAATTTACTGAAGACATGTTGGTAACTGACTTTAGGTAACTGATGTTACGCTTAAATTCAACGTAGGTTTTGCACATTTCCATTAGTGTTTTACTCATTAACTACCCAAAATCTGTTAAAGTAATCCATCAAAAACAAATGAAAAAAATTCTGAGAAAAATGACTAAATATAAGAATAAGAGGCATTTAAAGCACATTTCCCTGACCATAGACCGATATTTGCAATTTTTGTTTGTTTATGTTATTCTCCGTAATTAGAAGGTCGAATTACAATATTTTTATCTTAAAATGTTTTTTTGTAACAAAAAGAAGACCCTGTAGTAATTTCAGGATTTTATTTGGAATTAACAGGGCACAGTGCGACTTTAAATTTTGAGCTCCGTGTCCCATATGTTGTGGAATTGCCATATCGTCACTTCAAGTGTGCACCCCATCATAAGATTTCTTTGTTTAAAAATAACACTTGTGTTAGAAGAGGACGCCCTTTCCTCTGCTTGCTCCAGCTAGAAAAAACGCTATGGGCATAGCGGCCCTCGGGGCTTTAGTGTGCAACGTATAATTAGATTTTCATGTTTAAAAATGGTCAGGCTGCCCCATTTACATCTGTGTAGTGGCATAATGAACCATTTTTCATGGGGGGGGGGGGGGCTGAGCTGCATGGATGAACCACTCCCTGTGGGCATTCAGACCCAGTGCTCAGTTGATTACAATACACAATAGAAGAAGATAAGGCATTACCCTTTTTCCTTTTATGAGATAATTTTTTTTTAAAGTAATACGAACTAGATGCTTTCTCGACTGCCCGCAGTCGAAATAATTGCCTTAATTCGCCATTGTCAGATCATAAATAAATTGCACATTCATGATGGTTCAAAATACTTTTTTTACAATCTATATCACTCTATGATATGAGCTTTAAAAAGGGACTTTTGTCACTGCAATTATTATCTGAAATGACTAAGGGTCCGGGTCCTAATTAATAAAATCATTGTCACTCCTTTGTACATACATTACATGGGCTGTGTTTAAACTGATCTTCCCAAAACTTCTCAAGATATCATGAACACAAAGACCTCTGTGACCTTTGACCCTTTGACCCCAAAATCTAAATCAGATCATAGTCATTCCCATAGATGAGCCATAGATGAGCCAAGTGTGATCCGAATGGTTCTCAAGTTATCGCCAGAACGCGAATACGGGACGGGCTGACGATCTGCAAACATAACGCCTCCACTTATTTTACCCACTTATTATTTTACCACTTATTTTACTTATTTTACATTAATGTCGGTCTAATATCGGACCTTCTAACTAACGGACCTTCTGACAATCGGGCCCCGTTGGACATTCGATCTATAGGACGTTCGGACCATTGGACCCTCCTGCGATTCGGTCTATACCTTCTGTCTATTGGATCCGCTATTTATTGGATGTCGGTCTATCGGACCCGCTAACTATCAGACCTTCTGGCTATAGGGCTGTAACCCTTGCCACCCCCTAGATACGCCAATGACTTTATACCTTAGCCATGAAACACGTGTTCAGATTCATTCATATCACAAAGAGCAATATTACTTATGATATACCCCGACAGGTCGAAAATCAAACTTTCTAACCAAGAGAAAATTCTTTTCTTCTTTTTTTTTTTTTCAGTATCACGTATCCATAACAGGTCTATTGTCACCGGAACATTATGGTGGGTCAACAATAACAATGATAAGACGCGACACAAGTTACCTTTCAGTACTTCCCAAACATCTTTTTTTTATTGTCGGTTTGTCGGGCCTGGTTCGATATGTATGTTATAAAAATCATGGTCTTCAATAAAGACGTGATAATACCACTTTATTTCATTTCCAGGAACAGAAAACTAACAATATAAGAAAATGACAAACATTAAAAACAAGAAAGAAAACTCAATTAATGCATTTATGGATTACCAAAAGACAACAAGTTTCTTAATAAAGGCTCTCCTCATTACCTGAAGTTTAAAAATACATAATACCAATTATAACAATAATCGTAATTAACTAAGAAATAAGAACATGAAGCATATAGAATAATTAAGGGTAAAAAATGTGATATTCACTCTTTGAGTGATCACTGAGGGTCACCCCTAAAAATGACAAACATTAAAACAAGAGAGAAACTCAATTAATGCCTTTAATGGATTACCAAAAGAAAACAAGTTTCTTTATAAAGGCTCTCCTCATTACCTGAAGTTTAAAAATACATAATACCAATTATAACAATAATCGTAATTAACTAAGAAATAAGAACATGAAGCATATAGAACAATTAAGGGTAAAAAAACTGTGATATTCACTCTTTGAGTGATCACTGAGGTCACCCCTAAAAGAGTGAATAAAGAGTGATATCACAATTTTAACTCTAATTCACTCTTAATTCACTCTATAATGCCACTCTCTTCTGAATTCACCCCCAAGGCCATCAGAGTGAACGTGTTCACTCTTTAACTCTTTTTAAAGAGAGTACATGTAAATACAAATCATATGATATGCAGGTCGTATAGAAGATAAGAAATAAGACGGGTAAAAGTAGAGAAATACGATTTTTGTCAACAATTGTGTACGTATTGATTCCTATGCCCAGGAATGGCGGGAAAGAAAAGAAGAAAAGAAAAGAAGATAAAAGAGAAAGAGAGAGAGAACGAGAGAAAGGGAAAAGATGAGAAACAAAGAAAAAGAAGAGAAGGGAAAGACATCCAAGACATGAAACAGTCAACCCGCATATTCTTCATTAGACAGAGCAACCATTATTTTAACTCATACGAAAGTTATTACATTAAAACGTCTTATCAATATTGGTGACAGGCAGTAATGAGCCAGATATTTTGGGAGCTGCGCGATGCCCTCATCCCCCCTCTCCCCCAAAAGGAGGGGGTCCAGATGCTGACAAGCAACAAAAAAACCCTCCAGGAAAATAAGAATAGCAATTAAAAACGGGTCCCATCGGCTAGATATTTGAGAAAATTCGGTGCAATGACAATATTAAAGATAATCATACAAACAATAACTGAAAGAAAAAAAAACATTGCTCAAGAAAACTTGGGGGCAGCAGCCCCCAAACCCTCAGCACTACACCACTGGTGACCACACAGAACTCCCCGAAGAACCGTGAGAATCAGGTTAATACATTAGCCTCTAAGCACAAATCTCTCTCAGTTATTGGAATGATTTCCAAAATGCGAGCAAAAGTGCGAAAAATCGTAAACTTTATTTCATTTTTAGCATTATAGATTAACAGGAAACTTAAAGATCTCTAATGAGTATAAACTTTCAAAATAATCACATGGAAAACGTGTGCAAAATGATTTCCAAAATGGTACAGTGATATCACGTGACTGCTATGAACTGTTGATTGGTCTCAGCGTTATTTAGTTCAATTTGTCCATATTTTTTTTTTGGAAAATCATACCTGGGGGATGATTAACCTATTTGTACATGTTTTGTGTACACACATATATGAGTCCACTTCAAAATGTGGGTTAGATATGCCATCCCCTCCCCCCCCCCCCCCCCCGGCTATCTACGCCCGCGAGACCGAAGGCCCACGAGACCGCATAATCGCAATCAATACAAGGGGCTCTGCCGATGTCCACTCTCCACCGATTTTACAACACGTAATTGTAAAAATTGCTGATATCGAGACCGGATAAGAGTTTTAATCGAATACTTTTCAACTGCAAGCGCAAAACCACGTATACATTTGTTATTCTTTGCTCATCATTCCTTCAAACTACTATTTATATAATTTATGAAAAAATGAATGCTCACCTTTTATGATGCGCTAGCGCTCTGTATTACTTTAGTGTGGGGGTCGAAGCTTTGGGCTGAAGCTTTCCCCATTGCATCCCTCTGGTCATTTCGATGTAAATTTGCGATGATAATAACATGTAAGAAGAAAACTAGTTGCTCTAATTGCTAATATTTGTTTAGGGTAGCTCATCTAATAAAAATAATAACTCTTATTTACCCAGGGTAACCACTTCAGCTATCAGCTGGGGAGCGTTTCATGAATTTCTCGAATGTTTTAATCTGACAGTCTGTTTTATCCGACAGTTGCCATAGTAACGATGCTTCTCAAACCAATCAAAATCAATGAAAGATGTCTGATCTGACAACTGTCAGACGACAAAATTATGTTTGATGAAACGCCCCCAGATCTCCAGCGGGCCCTGCATAACATAATATGTTTCATTACCCTTCTCCATCTATATGCCGAGGGGCCTGCATGGCTAGAAGGCAGAGGGTCTCATTTTTGTAAGTCTTTGGTATGACTCAGCCGGGGATCGAAACCCACGACCTCCCGTTCATGAGGCGGACGCTCTATCAATTGAGCCAACATGCCCGGTTGTCTACAAAGTTTTCTTTAAAGAAAAAAAATGAATGTTTGAATATTCACACATGCAGCAGGAGCAACCATGGCAACGGAACGTTTTTCAGAGAGGAAGGGTCGGGGCATTAACGTAAATTTACACAGAGGCATGCAGAAGAAGGAAAATAAATCTGAGAGTGGGGGGGGGGGCCTCATTCAAATTCGGTAAGGTTTGTACATGCGGTCTCATAATACGTTTTTCATTTTCGGTCTCGTAGGCCTTCTGTCTCGTCCTCCGAGCAGACCCCAAGCAGAGCTTGGGGACACTTCAAAATCTGGGTTTGCAAATTGCAGCCCCCTATTCTTCTAAACAGGAAGTTTATTTTCTTCGTTTCTTGACTGAGATGGTCATCATGATGAGATGGACGACGATGGCAGCGTGCATGCACCCCATGATGATGAAGACCTTTGTGAATGACTGAGTGATATCAAACAGATAACCTGGAAGTTGCGAAAACAATCAAAATAATCAAGTTTTTTAAAAATGAATACATAATGGTAATATAGCACAGAGACCTTTGCGGTAGATAGCATGAGCAGAATGAGGATTATGTAAATTAATCATCATTATTATTATTGTTATCATCATCAGCATCGTATCATCATTATCATTATTTCAGTCAATATCATCATTATCATATTGTTATCGACATATACTCTTTTAAAAATGCTGTTACATCTATGGCCCTGTACCCCATTGTCAGTCTCCTCGCAGGTTAGACTTTATTTTGTTTACATAAAATGTATTTTAATTCGTTGGTATCTCCCATGACCCGTCAACATCAGAATACAATGTACATGACTGTGTCATGATTGTATAGTAAGGAAACCAGCCCCGCGGAACCAGCACTCTCTGGCCACCGCCCCGTCCCCCTCCCCTCTTTCTTAACAGCAGGTTACTCTATCCTACAATTATGAATATTTATCAATTTGATTTGATTTGGATTTGATTTGATCTATTTTATTAATATATTATATATATCATCATCATAATCATATAGATCGGTTACATGGTAGAAGATCATTTATTTTATACAGATATGAATGGATCGTCGTAAGCCCCAAGAGATTGATTGAGACGTAAAAACACATCGATTTTATACATCCGTAGTATTCAAACAATGATGCAATTCACAAATTAGAATGACGATAGAAATAGACTGAGAGAGATGAAAGGTCAAAGAGAATACGTGAAGAGAAGAGAGTATTCTACATCATGAATAATAAGTGAAAAACCCACAGATTCAAACATCCTGATAATTAAAATGAAATGGGAGTGAAATGACTCGTTAACATATTTGTAGGCGTGACAAATAACAATTAACATGAAATAAGGGAGTGCAGGCGGAAACCATGCAAGTGGTAATAATTGGCAATTGTCAGTTGTCAGTAATTTGATTTAGTCGAGGATTGCAAGCATATCCTGCTTTATATAATACGTTGTAGCCCTCTCTCCTCTATCTAGGTATCTTCTCCCAATTCGGTTGATTGCAACATCTCTCCATATAACTCTATCTTTTGCCATTCCAGGCTGCATTTCTCTCGAATCCGTCACAAGTATAAGTTCATGGACATCCCACTGAACTGCAACACACGTTTCCATGGGATCTAAAAGTTGGACTTATGACGATTTCGAGAAACGCGGCACTATGGTGGCCCTGAAGTAGCTCGACGACAGGTCATGCGCGCCGTGAAATTCGAGACCACTGGACGCGAATTTTGCGACTTGCCGCAAAGTTACAACTTTGGTACGAACTTTGCGACTTTGGCCGCGAAATTCACCGCGACATGACCTGTCGTCTAGCATACTTTAGGGCCACCATACAGCACAGATGGTGCATTCTTGTAGCTTTAGTCCACACCAGTTTTCGATGCTCTCTTCCCGTGGATACTCGGTTTACCTCTCGGTCTAGTTCCTTTTCCTCTAACATTATCATTTAAGAGACTGCAAGGCCCTCCTGTATCAAAAACATATTTTTTTCAAGTGTGCAAAGTATACTCTTGTAACTTTTCTCATTCCTTTATGCAATTTCTCTGACTGTATTTGAAAATGTATCAGATGTAAGAATCGAGTGTGAAAATATCCGATGAACATGTATGTTTCACGATGTAATATGAAATTGACATTATCATTAATCGTTATCATTCTATTACCATCCATTATACTATTAATACTACATATTATTAGTTATAATTATTATTCATTATTGTTACTCTTCTTCTTTTTCTTCTACTTCTTCTCTTCTTTTGTCTTCGTCTTCTTATTATTTTATCATAATCATCATCATCCATCATTGTTAATACTCACCATCATCATCATGGGGTCATGATTTATTATACTATCATTATATTTCCATCATATTTTGTGGAATGAGGAATAAGGGGCCACGAATAACCTTTACCTGTCAAGAGCCCAGAACATGCAGCACCCGATCCCGCCAGAAATCCTGCAATTCCATAGGCCACTTCAAGTTCCTGTCATCAAGACCATGTGTTTGCATATGGCGCTTGTCAGAGTGTCTAATAAAAGAAACAAAATCCTTGGAGAAAGCAAGAACAGCGCGCACTTCAATATGCTGAACCGACGAAGTCTATGAGAAAGGACGAGGTACAAATGACACACCGGCAATGATATAGATGATGAAGGGTCGATGCCTTTGCCGACGAGGGATGACGAAGAAGGTCCTAACCAATGACACCACCTATGCCACCGACGTTGAAAGAAAGACAGCGCGAGACCCGGTGATGCAAGCGTTCAGCGTGGGGCACAAGGAAAAACATCCACGAGATATTACAATACTGACCAGAAAATTCGTTGGTAAGGAAAAGAAGACAGCGGTTCCTTGAAAATTCCACAAGTCCCGAGTAGCGAAGGGGAAGTATCATGTGATGTATCATGTGATGTATCATGGGTCAGGTCGCAGGGTATTTTTTGTGTCTGATTTTTTATCAGATATCTTTGCTTGACCATATCTTCTGTTTCGTCGTCATCGTTACTATTTTCCTCTTGACAAATCACTCTCCATGTTGCGTTGATATCATTGCCCTGAATCAAACATTCCGCTCTCGTGGTCATTGCAGCTTTCACTTGGCGCATTGGCAACAACGGTTCTCGACGCCATACGGACCGTTCGCCCCGCAGACAGCACTGTTAAAGGAATATGCCACCGAGGATGACGAAAGCACCCGAATACCCGTGCCTTCGAGAGCCTTTTCGCGTAATGATTGGTAAGGCAAGTGGATCCAGCGGTGAAGCCGTACAGCGTATGGTGTTCATCGAAAACAAACTTCCGAGGAAAGAATTCATTAAGGGCCATGATAGAAGGAAATATTGCCATTGAAAAGCCACACCACCTGCGAGAACAAAAGAAAATAACGAAAATAGCACAATAAGATTTGCATAGATTTCCAGAGCTGATGAAAAAAATTATTCATTTTATTTTATGTGCATTATAGTCAATCTAATACCAAAGTAACCTATAAAGTTCAAATTCAACTTAAGTGGAGTGTGTGACCAATTCAAAAGCAGACGTCCTTATATCATGTATATGCATTTATGGCGGCCCTGAAGTACGCTCAACAACAGGTCGTGTGCGCCGTGAATTTCGCGGCCGATAGATATGAATTTCGTAACTGGGACGCAAATTTCGAATCAAATAGCCGCGAAATTCACGTCGCACATGACCTGCAGGGCCACCATGGGCATTGCACTATGATATTATTCAACTATGAAAGAAAGGAAGTGAAATTAAAAGCTCAGAAATTATATTTTCCACCTCATCCAGAACCTAATTCTCTTAGAAGCTACTATCACACGTGCTGTTTCCACATGCTGTAGGCTAATCCTCTTTTGCCCAGCTCCGTAATGTGGTGCAACATACCTGACAACGCGAGACAAACTCCCACAGCAGTTGTGTTCATGATGAAGGCGCAGGCGAGAATACAGGATCCACTCAAGACTCCTCCAGCCATAGCTACCCAACGAGCGTTGAACTTTCGAAGAATAAGCGTCACGACTGGAACTGAAAAAAAGCAAAACAACTGAAAATGAGGCTTGATGAACACGAATCGTCATTTCAACTGCGCCATCACATGCGCTAATTAGGCCCAAAAGGCCTAGTCTGCAGTCACAGACCCAAATGACCGTTTTATTTAAACGCAATGCGTCTTGAGAGAAAGACTGCCTACTGGCTGTGTCAATATATGGTTTGGAGCAGCTATAGTAGACCATCCCCAATGACCTCCTTTAGTCTCTTATGTTTCAACAGACGACAGAGAAAACCTGTTTTTTTAATACTGGGGTGGCATCCAGCTCCTTACCTGTGCCTAACCCATATTCATGTTATACTTATGGGATACCGGTGGTCATTTTGGGTATGCCTGGGTACATGTAAACTGAGCGTCAAAAGAAACTTATCACTTCTTCAGAGTGACACACATTAAAATCCAAAGCATGTGAATGAATTATAATTGGGCATAGATTAGCTAAAATACTCCTTACCAAGCACAACTAAAATGTTTACGTTTTGTTGAGTCAAAAAAGAACAAAATAAGGTGAAATCGCAAGAGGTAATTTTTCAAAATCACAAAAACTGCTTGCTTCCTAGGCAAGGATCTCGGTATGGACAATGGGCAGTACAGCGGTAACAATAACTCCCCTTTGAAATTGAATGAACAGCTTTGGAATGTTCTGAATAGGCGGCCTTTCGCGGAGGTTCTTAGCGAGCAGTTTCTGTGATTTTTAAAATGTGACCTTTTGCAATTTCAGCAGATTTTTGTCCTTTATGGCAAAACTGATCTTTAACATTTTCAAATGTGCGTCATAAGGAGAATTGCAGTTTATCTGTGTTGATGCAGTAGATTTTAGTGAGCGCTACTCTGAAAAAGTGGTAAGTTTCTTTTGGAACCCATGCAGTTTATATGCTAGAGTACCTGTGAATAATTGCTGGATCGTGTATGACCTTAAATTGCTGGAGAACGGTACAGTGCCATGGGTATTCTGGGTTACCTGTAATGGCTAATTGGTACTCGATGACTACTAAACAAAGATAATGGCTAAAAGAATTTCACTTCTCATAAGATAATTCTGCGCCCGGTACGGATCGTCATGTGCGACAGGTGACTCCAGACCGTCATCCAGCGACTGTACGCAACAAAAGTCTAACTAAATTGGTACCTGAAACGTAAGGACCATGTATCAAAAGGGAAATTGGAGAATGTAAAGCAAGAAATGGACAGGCTGTCTGATAGTGTTCTAGGACTAAGTGAAACAAGGTGGACTGGCTCAGGCAAATTCTAGTCGGATGATCACACTGTCATATTTTCAGGTGGTGACAAGCATGAGATGGGAATAGGTGTCATTCTTATGGTGGCCCTGAAGTACGCTCGACAACAGGTCATGTGCGACGTGAATTTCGCATCCCAGGTCCTGAACTTTGCATCCCAAGTCGTGAAATTCACGACCCCGTGCGTGAACTTTGCATCCCACGTCCTGAATTTCGCCCGCTGGTCGTGAATTTCACGACTTGGG
>CM057162.1:24829408-24842994 GCA_029962745.1 Echinometra lucunter | reverse complement strand
CTGGTCCACGTACTTTATGCGTTGCCTCCCTCTACTTCTCTTTCCCTCAAGTTTTCCTGTCAGTATCCCGTTTTCTGTGCCTTCTCTTCTCATGATATGCCCCACAAACTGCAGTTGTCTTTTTTCTTATGATGTTAAGGAGGGATCTATGGGCACATGCCTTATCGAGTACTTTTTCATTTGATATTCTGTCAGTCCAAGGTATCCTAAGCATTCTTCTCAGGAACCACATTTCTGCTGCTTGAATTCTGCAATCCCAGGATTTATTCAATGTCCAGCTCTCACAGCCATACAAAAGGACAGACCATACATAACACTTCAGAACTCGAATTTTAGTGCTTATCTTCAGGTTTCTATTTGCGAGCACATTTCGCATCTTGGTGAATGACTCCTTTAATTTGCAAGTGCAATCATTCGTTTCTTTACTTCTGCATCACTCCTTCTATCTCTTCCATAAAGGCAGCAGAATTTGTCCACTTGTTTCCTCTTCTTTGTTAATGTGAATATTGCAGCTGGGTGCATTCTTCTTCTTGGAAACCACCACGTATTCTGTCTTCTTAAGGTTTAAAGACAGATCCAGTTTTTCACTTTCTATGACTACTTTATTCAGGAGTACTTGCAAATCCTCCTTGCTTCCTACTACTAGGACAGTATCATCGGCATATCTCTGCTTCTACAACTGACACTGCCCGCACAATGCTTCTCTCCAGTATAGGTGTCGGATGCATGATTGTACCCTGCTCCAGAGGCTCTCAAACACCAAGCACAGGCTGGATAGAAATGTCTGGGAAACCAATTGATCGCTGGGTATCGCCAGAAAGAAGCGAACACATCGCGGACGCAGGTCATTTGGAAAGTGTCAACACCAATCGGCAAAACGACATTTGTGTCCGCCTTCTTCGCCTTTACTGTCCTCCCTACGGTTTCCACCTAAGGACCCCACCCAGGGACAGTAATCAATGAGCATGTTGAATGCCCGATCCTTGAGGAATTCCAGGGTACTGCTCCTCACTACAACCGTAGCTTAATAATCCAATATAATCCTTCTAGGAAACTAAGGTCTTCAAGCTCATCTCTTCTTGCCATATCACAAACTCATAATTCTTGGGGTGATCGATCATTTTAATATGCCGGACCATTCCTTCAAGACCTCACTAAAAACTTGGTTATTTCGACAAGCTTTTTCATACATGTAATTATCTCGTTTCTCTTATTTATGTCTGTTTTTTATCTCCTTTCCACTGGGCCATGAGCATCTACTCATGATGGATACCGGCGCATTATAAGTGTTCATATTATTTATTATTATTATCTCAGGTTGTTTACCATAATTCTTTCCATATCACATATTTCACACATCACTACCTCACTATATAGCGAGAATAGATCTGGTGACATTACCCAGTCTTGCCTGACTCCTCTTTTGATCTCTCTCCATTCACTTGTCTCCCCATCTATCCTGACTGCAGCTTTCTGGTCCCAATACAGTTCGCTTTCAGCCGCATATCTTTCCCATCCATGTCTAACCTACCAAGCATAGCCATTAGATCTTCATGTCTCCTTCTGTCAAAGGCCTTGGTGTAATCTATAAAGCGCATACATCTTTCTGTACCTCCAGAGCTCTTTCAGTTAGCACATGCAGGGCAAACATGGCATTCCTAGTACCCACACTGTCTGCAAAATCATACTGTACTTCTGATATCTCTGGTCGGATCTTAGATCTTACTCTCAAAAGGAGAACTCTTATTATGAGCTTTGTGACATGACTCATCAAGCTGATTGCCCTGTGCATCTCGCATTTAATAGCACCTGCTTCTTAGGCAGAGCAATGAAGATGGACTTACACAGATCTTCTGGAAATTCTCCATTGTCATAGATTCTGTTATAGCGAAGCGTGTCAGATGTGTGATGCCCCAATCTTCTAAAGCTTGCAGCATTTCTGGTTTCTGTTGCTGTCAGGTCCAACAGCTTTCCCGTTTTTCATTCTGCTTAAAGCCATCCTTATTTCATCTTCCATGATAGGTGGTTCTTCCATTGGTTTCTCTATAGCACGTCTGCCACCACTGTTATATACATGTAGATCAGTGATGAATTCATGTCAACGATGCAGGATTTTGTCTCTATCCATAATGATAGATCCATCTTTAGCCATCAAAAATCCAGAAGAGCTGCAAACTTACTTCTCTGTTATTTCACGGATTTTCGCATGAATGTTGAGGCTCCTTTCTTACTATTTCCCGACACTGCTCATTTAGCCACTTGTCTTTGGCCTCATTACATTTCTTCCTCACTTTTTGTCTAGATCCTCATATACCTCTCCATTTCGTTTCTCCTCTCGTCTCTTCACCATCAAACTAAGTATTTCGGAAGTAATCCATTTTTCTTCTTTCTGTTCTTTTTCGGAAGAGTCTTGTTAGCGAGGAGAGAGCGTCTGAAAACCTTTGCCATTGAGACTCTTCTCCCTCCACCTGCAGCACGCTGAACCTATTTTGTACTGCCACAGTGTACTTCCTCTTCAACTCTTTGTCCTCTCTCAAAAGGTTTAATTCTAGTCTCTGACTCGCCTCAGTCCTTTTCAGCTTTCTAAGCCTGACTTGCATGTGACAAATGAGGAGCACATGGTCACTGTAGCAGTCAGCTCCTGGATATCCTTTAGCTTGTCGTATGGAGTTTCGAAATCTCTTGTTTACTGTGATGTAGTCAGTCTGGTTTCTGGATCTGTCACCAGGACTTTTTCAAGTCCACAGACGTATTGAATGGTGACAAAACTATGTATTTGTTATAACCTGATGGTGAGTCTTACACCACTCTATCCATCTCTCTTCTCTTTCATTCCTGATGCCAAGACCATGAGATCCTACTATATATGTCATCAACTCTACCGAGACCAACATTAGCAGTAACATGATTAAGGACAGCCATTATGATAGTTATACATGTATCCTGTGACTTACAATGCTTCCTGGCCTCCTCCAAATCTTCATAGAATTTGTCTACATCTTCTTCTGAATGAGCAGTAGTAGGAGCATAAACCTGAACAATAGACACATTGAAAGGTTGGCCCTTCAACTTGACAAGAAGCAATCTATCTGATATAGCCCAAAAGCCAAGCAATTGAAGCAAACACCTTGAAGTTGCCATATCTAGAATATATGGTGGCCCTGAAGTACGCTCGACAACAGGTCATGTGCGACGTGAATTTCGCATCCCAGATCCTGAACTTTGCATCCCAAGTCATGAAATTCACGACCCGCGATGCGAAATTCATGACCCGTGGCGCAAACTTTGCATCCCAAGTCGTGAAATTCACGACCAGCGGTGCGAAATTCAGGACTGGGATGCAAAGTTCACGCCACGGGTCCTGAATTTCGCATCGCGGGTCGTGAATTTCACGACTTGGGATGCAAAGTTCAGGACCTGGGATGCGAAATTCACGTCGCACATGACCTGTTGTCGAGCGTACTTCAGGGCCACCATAAGAATGACACCTATTCCCATCTCATGCTTGTCACCACCTGAAAATATGACAGTGTGATCATCCGACTAGAATTTGCCTGAGCCAGTCCACCTTGTTTCACTTAGTCCTAGAAAACTATCAGACAGCCTGTCCATTTCTTGCTTTACATTCTCCAATTTCCCTTTTGATACATGGTCCTTACGTTCCAGGTACCAATTTAGTTAGACTTTTGTTGCGTACAGTCGCTGGATGACGGTCTGGAGTCACCTGTCGCACATGACGATCCGTACCGGGCGCAGAATTATCTTATGAGAAGTGAAATTCTTTTAGCCATTATCTTTGTTTAGTAGTCATCGAGTACCAATTAGCCATTACAGGTAACCCAGAATACCCATGGCACTGTACCGTTCTCCAGCAATTTAAGGTCATACACGATCCAGCAATTATTCACAGGTACTCTAGCATATAAACTGCATGGGTTCCAAAAGAAACTTACCACTTTTTCAGAGCAGCGCTCACTAAAATCTACTGCATCAACACAGATAAACTACAATTCTCCTTATGACGCACATTTGAAAATGTTAAAGATCAGTTTTGCCATAAAGGACAAAAATCTGCTGAAATTGCAAAAGGTCACATTTTAAAAATCACAGAAACTGCTCGCTAAGAACCTCCGCGAAAGGCCGCCTATTCAGAACATTCCAAAGCTGTTCATTCAATTTCAAAGGGGAGTTATTGTTACCGCTGTACTGCCCATTGTCCATACCGAGATCCTTGCCTAGGAAGCAAGCAGTTTTTGTGATTTTGAAAAATTACCTCTTGCGATTTCACCTTATTTTGTTCTTTTTTGACTCAACAAAACGTAAACATTTTAGTTGTGCTTGGTAAGGAGTATTTTAGCTAATCTATGCCCAATTATAATTCACTCACATGCTTTGGATTTTAATGTGTGTCACTCTGAAGAAGTGATAAGTTTCTTTTGACGCTCAGTTTACATGTACCCAGGCATACCCAAAATGACCACCAGTATCCCATAAGTATAACATGAATATGGGTTAGGCACAGGTAAGGAGCTGGATGCCACCCCAGTATTAAAAAAACACAGGTTTTTGCCTGTCGTCTGTTGAAACATAAGAGACTAAAGGAGGTCATTGGGGATGGTCTACTATAGCTGCTCCAAACCATATATTGACACAGCCAGAAGGCAGTCTTGCTAGGCTTCTCTCAAGACGCATTGCATTTAAATAAAACGGTCATTTGGGTCTGTGACTGCAGACTAGGCCTTTTGGGCCTAATTAGCGCATGTGATGGCGCAGTTGAAATGACGATTCGTGTTCATCAAGCCTCATTTTCAGTTGTTTTGCTTTTTTTCAGTTCCAGTCGTGACGCTTATTCTTCGAAAGTTCAACGCTCGTTGGGTAGCTATGGCTGGAGGAGTCTTGAGTGGATCCTGTATTCTCGCCTGCGCCTTCATCATGAACATAACTGCTGTGGGAGTTTGTCTCGCGTTGTCAGGTATGTTGCACCACATTACGGAGCTGGGCAAAAGAGGATTAGCCTACAGCATGTGGAAACAGCACATGTGATAGTAGCTTCTAAGAGAAATTAGGTTCTGGATGAGGTGGAAAATATAATTTCTGAGCTTTTAATTTCACTTCCTTTCTTTCATAGTTGAATAATATCATAGTGCAATGCCCATGGTGGCCCTGCAGGTCATGTGCGACGTGAATTTCGCGGCTATTTGATTCGAAATTTGCGTCCCAGTTACGAAATTCATATCTATCGGCCGCGAAATTCACGGCGCACACGACCTGTTGTTGAGCGTACTTCAGGGCCGCCATAAATGCCATATACATGATATAAGGACGTCTGCTTTTGAATTGGTCACACACTCCAAGTTAAGTTGAATTTGAATTTAGAGGTACTTTGGTATTAAATTGACTATAATGCACATAAAATAATATGAATAATTTTGTTTCATCAGCTCTGGAAATCTATGCAAATCTTATTGTGCTATTTTCGTTATTTTATTTTGTTCTCGCAGGTGTTGGCTTTTCAATGGCAATATTTCCTTCTATCATGGCCCTTAATGAATTCTTTCCTCGGAAGTTTGTTTTCATGAACACCATTACGCTGTACGGCTTCACGGCTGGCTCCACTTTGCTACCAATCATTACGGAAAAGGCTCTCGAAGGCTACGGGTATTCGGGTGCTTTCGTCATCCTCGGTGGCATATCCTTTAACAGTGCTGTCTGCGGGGCAACGTTCCGTATGGCGTCGAGAAACGTTGTTGCCAATGCGCCAAGTGAAAAGCTGCATGAACACGAAGAGCGGGAATGTTTGATTCAGGGCAATGGATCAACGCAACATGAAGAGATGATTTGTCAAGAGGAAAATAGTAACGATGACGACGAAACAGAAGATATGGTCAAGCAAAGATATCTGATAAAAAATCAGACACAAAAAATACCCTGCGACCTGACCCATGATACATCACATGATACATCACATGATACTTCCCCTTCGCTACTCGGGACTTGTGGAATTTTCAAGGAACCGCTGTTCTTCTTTTCCTTACCAACGAATTTTCTGGTCAGTATTGTAATATACTCGTGGATGTTTTTCCTTGTGCCCCACGCTGAACAGCTTGGCATCACCGGGTCTCGCGCTGTCTTTCTTTCAACCGTCGGTGGCATAGGTGGTGTCATTGGTAGGACCTTCTTCGTCATCCTCGTCGGCAAAGGCATCGACCCTTTCATCATCTATATCATTGCCGGTGTCATTTGTACCTCGTCCTTTCTCATAGACTTCGTCGGTTCAGCATATGAAAGTGCGCGCTGTTCTTGCTTTTCTCCAAGGATTTTGTTTCTTTATTGAAGACACTCTGACAAGCGCCATATGCAAACACATGGTCTTTGATGACAGGAACTTTGAAGTGGCCTATGGAATTGCAGGATTTCTGGCGGGATCGGGTGCTGCATGTTCTGGGCTCTTGACAGGTAAAGGTTATTCGTGGCCCCTTATTCCTCATTCCCACAAAATAATGATGGAAATATAATGATAGTATAATAATCATGACCATGATGATGATGGTGAGTATTAACAATGATGATGATGATGATTATGATAATAATAATAAGAAGAAGAAAAAGAAGGAGAAGTAGAAGAAGAAGAAGAGTAACAATAATGAATAATAATTATAAATAATAATAGTAGTATTAATAGTAATAATGATGGTAATAGAATGATAACGATTAATGATAATGTCAATTTCATATTAACATCGTGAAACATACATGTTCATCGATATTTCACACTCGATTCATTACATCTGATACATTTTCAAATACAGTCAGAGAAATTGCATAAAGGAATGAGAAAAGTACAAGAGTATACTTTGCACACTTGAAAAAAATATGTTTTTGATACAGGAGGGCCTTGCAGTCTCTTAAATGATATGTTAGAGGAAAAGGAAGTAGACCGAGAGGTAAACCGAGTATCCACGGGAAGAGAGCATCGAAAACTGGAAAAGCTACAAGAATGCACCATCTGTGCTGTATGGTGGCCCTAAAGTATGCTAGACGACAGGTCATGTCGCGGTGAATTCGCGGCCAAGTCGCAAAGTCGTACCCAAAGTTGTCAACTTGCGGCCAAGTCGCAAAATTCGCGTCCAGTTGGTCTCGAATTTCACGGCGCGCATGACCTGTCGTCGAGCTTACTTCATGGCCACCATAGTGCCGCGTTTCTCGAAATCGTCATAAGTCCAACTTTTTAGATCCCATGGAAACGTGTGTTGCAGTTCAGTGGGATGTCCATGAACTTATACTTGTGACGGATTCGAGAAATGCAGCCCTGGAATGGCAAAAGATAGAGTTATATGGAGAGATGTTGCAATCAACCGAATCGGGAGATAGATAGAGGGAGAGAGGGCTACAACGTATAAAGCAGGATATGCTTGCAATCCTCGACTAAATCAAATTACTGACAACTGACAATTGCCAATTATTACCACTTGCATGTTCCGCCTGCACTCCCTTATTTCATGTTAATTGTTATTTGTCACGCATACAAGTATGGTAACGAGTCATTTCACTCCCATTTCATTTTAATTATCAGGATGTTTGAATCTGTGGGTTTTCACTTATTATTCATGATGTAGAATACTCTCTTCTCTTCACGATTCTCTTTGACCTTTATCATCTCTCTCAGTCTATTTCTATCGTCATTCTAATTTGTGAATGTGGCATCATGTTTGAATACTACTGATGTATAAAAATCGATGTTTTTAACGTCTCAATCAAGCTCTTGGGCTTACGACGATCCATTCATATCTGTATAAAATAATGATTCTACCATGTAACTGATCTATATGATTATGATGATGATATATATAATATATAATAAATAGTATCATCAAATCAAATCAAATCAAATTAATACATATTCATAATTGTAGGATAGAGGTAACCTGCTTTGTTTAAGAAAGAGGGGAGGGGGGACGGGGCGGTGGCCAGAGAGTGCTGGTTTCCGCGGGGCTTGGTTTCCTTACTATCAATCATGACACAGTCATGTACATTGTATTCTGATGTTGACGGTCATGGAGATACCAGCTGAATTAAATACATTTTATGTAAACAAAATAAGAGTCTAACATGCGAGAGACTGACAATGGGACAAGGCATAGATGTAACAGCATTTTAAAAGAGTATATGTCGATAACAATATGAATATGATATTGACTGAATAATGATAATGATGATAACGATGATGATGATAACAATAATAATAATGATGATATTTACATAATCCTCATTCTGCTCATGCTATCTACAGCAAGGTCTCTGTGCTATATTATCATTATGTATTCATTTTTAAAAAACTTGATTATTTTGATTGTTTTCGCAACTTCCAGGTATCTGTTTGATATCACTCAGTCATTCACAAAGGTCTTCATCATCATGGGGTGCATGCACGCTGCCATCGTCGTCCATCTCATCATGATGACCATCTCAGTCAAGAAACGAGAAAATAAACTTCCTGTTTAGAAGAATAGGGGGCTGCAATTTGCAAACCCAGATTTTGAAGTGTCCCCAAGCTCTGCTTGGGGTCTGCTCGGAGGACGAGACAGAAGGCCTACGAGACCGAAAATGAAAAACGTATTATGAGACCGCATGTACAAACCTTACCGAATTTGAATGAGGCCCCCCCCCCCCCACTCTCAGATTTATTTTCCTTCTTCTGCATGCCTCTGTGTAAATTTACGTTAATGCCCCGACCCTTCCTCTCTGAAAAACGTTCCGTTGCCATGGTTGCTCCTGCTGCATGTGTGAATATTCAAACATTCATTTTTTTTCTTTAAAGAAAACTTTGTAGACAACCGGGCATGTTGGCTCAATTGATAGAGCGTCCGCCTCATGAACGGGAGGTCGTGGGTTCGATCCCCGGCTGAGTCATACCAAAGACTTACAAAAATGAGACCCTCTGCCTTCTAGCCATGCAGGCACTCGGCATATAAGAATGGAGAAGGGTAATGATAACATATTATGTTATGCAGGGCCCGCTGGAAGATCTGGGGGCGTTTCATCAACATAATTTTGTCGTCTGACAAGTTGTCAGATCAGACATCTTTCATTGATTTTGATTGGTTGAGAAGCATCGTTACTATGGCAACTGTCGGATAAAACAGACTGTCAGATAAAACATTCGAGAAGTTCATGAAACGCTCCCCAGCTGATAGCTGAAGTGGTTACCCTGGGTAAATAAGAGTTATTATTTTTATTAGATGAGCTACCCTAAACAAATATTAGCAATTAGAGCAACTAGTTTGCTTCTTACATGTTTATATCATCGCAAATTTACATCGAAATGACCAGAGGGATGCAATGGGGAAAGCTTCAGCCAAAGCTTCGACCCCCACACTAAAGTAATACAGAGCGCTAGCGCATCATAAAAGGTGAGCATTCATTTTTTTCATAAATTATATAAATAGTAGTTTGAAGGAATGATGAGCAAAGAATAACAAGTGTATACGTGGTTTTGCGCTTGCAGGTGAAAAGTATTCGATAAAACTCTTATCCGGTCTCGATATCAGCAATTTTTACAATTACGTGTTGTAAAATCGGGGAGAGTGGAATCGGTCAGAGCCCCTTGTATTGATTGCGATTATGCGGTCTCGTGGGCCTTCGGTCTCGCGGGCGTAGATAGCCGGGGGGGGGGGGGGGGGGGGGGATGGGGGATGCATCTACCCACATTTTGAAGTGGACTCATATATGTGTGTACACAAACATGTACCAATAGGTTAATCATCCCCAGGTATGATTTCCAAAAAAATATATGGACAAATTGAACTAAATAACGCTGAGACAATCAACAGTTCATAGCAGTCACGTGATATCACTGTACCATTTTGGAAATCATTTTGCACACGTTTTCCATGTGATTATTTTGAAAGTTTATACTCATTAGAGATCTTTAAGTTTCCTGTTAATCTATAATGCTAAAAATGAAATAAAGTTTACGATTTTTCGCACTTTTGCTCGCATTTTGGAAATCATTCCAATAACTGAGAGAGATTTGTGCTTAGAGGCTAATGTATTAACCTGATTCTCACGGTTCTTCGGGGAGTTCTGTGTGGTCACCAGTGGTGTAGTGCTGAGGGTTTGGGGGCTGCTGCCCCCAAGTTTTCTTGAGCAATGTTTTTTTTCTTTCAGTTATTGTTTGTATGATTATCTTTAATATTGTCATTGCACCGAATTTTCTCAAATATCTAGCCGATGGGACCCGTTTTTATTGTTATTCTTTATTTTCCTTGAGGGTTTTTTGTTGCTTGTCAGCATCTGGACCCCTCCTTTTGGGGGGGGGGGGGGGGGGGGGGGGGATGAGGGCATCGCGCAGCTCCCAAAATATCTGGCTCATTACTGCATGTCACCAATATTGATAAGACGTTTTAATGTAATAAACTTTCGTATAGATTAACATGATAATGGGTTGCTCTGTCTAATGAAGAATATGCGGTTTGACTGTTTCATGTCTTGGATGTCTTTCCCTTTCTCTTCTTTCTCTTTGTTTCTCATTTTCCCTTTCTCTCGTTCTCTCTCTTTCTCTTTTATATCTTTTCTTTTCTTCTCTTTCTTCCCGCATTCCTGGGCATAGGAATCATACGTACACAATTGTTGACAAAAATCGTATTTCTCTACTTTTACCCGTCTTAATTTCTATCTTCTATACGACCTGCATATCATATTGATTTGTATTTACATGTACTCTCTTTAAAAAGAGTTTAAAGAGTGAACACGTTCACTCTGATGGCCTTGGGGGTGAATTTCAGAAGAGAGTGCATTTAGAGTGAATTAAGAGTGAATTAGAGTTAAAATTGTGATATTCACTGTTTATTCACTCGTTTAGGGGTGACCTCAGTGATCACTCAAAGAGTGAATATCACAGTTTTTACCCTTAATTGTTCTATATGCTTCATGTTCTTATTTCTTAGTTAATTACGATTGTTGTTATAATTGGTATTATGTATTTTTAAACTTCAGGTAATGAGGAGAGCCTTTATAAAGAAACTTGTTTTCTTTTGGTAATCCATAAAGGCATTAATTGAGTTTTCTTCTTGTTTTAATGTTTGTCATTTTTAGGGGTGACCTCAGTGATCACTCAAAGAGTGAATATCACATTTTTTACCCTTAATTATTCTATATGCTTCATGTTCTTATTTCTTAGTTATTACGATTATTGTATAATTGTATTATGTATTTTTAAACTTCAGGTAATGAGGAGAGCCTTTATAAGAAACTTGTTTGTCTTTTGGTAATCCATAAATGCTTTAATTGAGTTTTCTTTCTTGTTTTTAATGTTTGTCATTTTCTTATATTGTTAGTTTTCTGTTCCTGGAAATGAAATAAAGTGGTATTATCACGTCTTTATTAAAGACCATGATTTTATAACATACATATCGAACCAGGCCCGACAAACCGACAATAAAAAAAAGATGTTTGGGAAGTACTGAAAGGTAACTTGTGTCGCGTCTTATCATTGTTATTGTTGACCCCCATAATGTTCCGGTGACAATAGACCTGTTATGGATACTGATAAAAGAAAAAAAAAGAAGAAAAGAATTTTCTTGGTTAGAAAGTTTGATTTTCGACCTGTCGGGGTATATCATAAGTAATATTGCTCTTTGTGATATGAATGAATCTGAACACGTGTTTCATGGCTAAGGTATAAAGTCATTGGCGTATCTAGGGGGGGTGGCAAGGGTTACAGCCCTATAGCCAGAAGGTCTGATAGTTAGCGGGTCCGATAGACCGACATCCAATAAATAGCGGATCCAATAGACAGAAGGTATAGACCGAATCGCAGGAGGGTCCAATGGTCCGAATGTCCTATAGATCGAATGTCCAACGGGGCCCGATTGTCAGAAGGTCCGATAGTTAGAAGGTCCGATAGACCGACATTAATGTAAAATAAGTAAAATAAGTGGTAAAATAATAAGTGGGTAAAATAAGTGGAGGCGTTATGTTTGCAGATCGTCAGCCGTCCCGTATTCGCGTTCTGGCGATAACTTGAGAACCATTCGGATCACACTTGGCTCATCTATGGCTCATCTATGGGAATGACTATGATCTGATTTAGATTTTGGGGTCAAAGGGTCAAAGGTCACAGAGGTCTTTGTGTTCATGATATCTTGAGAAGTTTTGGGAAGATCAGTTTAAACACAGCCCATGTAATGTATGTACAAAGGAGTGACAATGATTTTATAATTAGGACCCGGACCCTTAGTCATTTCAGATATAATTACAGTGACAAAAGTCCCTTTTAAAGCTCATATCATAGAGTGATATAGATTGTAAAAAAAGATATTTTGAACCATCATGAATGTGCAATTTATTTCTGATCTGACAATGGCGAATTAAGGCAATTATTTCGACTGCGGGCAGTCGAGAAAGCATCTAGTTCGTATTACTTTAAAAAAAAATTATCTCATAAAAGGAAAAAGGGTAATGCCTTATCTTCTTCTATTGTGTATTATAATCAACCGAGCACTGGGTCTGAATGCCCACAAGGAGTGGTTCATCCATGCAGCTCAGCCCCCCCCCCCCCATGAAAAATGGTTAATTATGCCACTACACAGATGTAAATGGGGCAGCCTGACCATTTTTAAAACATGAAAATCTAATTATACGGTGCACACTAAAGCCCCGAGGGCCGTTATGCCCATAGCGTTTTTCTATGGAGAAGTAAGCAGAGGAAAGGGCGTCCTCTTCTAACACAAGTGTTATTTTTAAACAAAGAAATCTTATGATGGGGTGCACACTTGAAGTGACGATATGGCAATTCCACAACATATGGGACACGGAGCTCAAAATTTAAAGTCGCACTGTGCCCTGTTAATTCCAAATAAAATCCTGAAATTACTACAGGGTCTTCTTTTTGTTACAAATAAACATTTTAAGATAAAAATATTTGTAATTCGACCTTCTAATTACGGAGAATAACATAAACAAACAAAAATTGCAAATATCGGTCTATGGTCAGGGAAATGTGCTTTAAATGCCTCTTATTCTTATATTTAGTCATTTTTCTCAGAATTTTTTTCATTTAATTGATTTGATGGATTACTTTAACAGATTTGGGTAGTTAATGAGTGATGAAACACTGATGGAAATGTGCAAAACCTACGTTGAATTTAAGCGTAACATCAGTTACCTAAAGTCAGTACCAACATGTCTTCAGTAAATTTGTCATGGCACTAAAGCAAATTATTCAAATTGCTCGATATTTGCACATCTTTCCCATGAACCTAGCTGTAATGTCAAATGAATTACATAATCCTTACAAGTCTGAGACATGAGATATATAAATTGATTCTACACCATCATTTTCCATGTCTTCTTTGCGTAATGTCGTTACCGACACGCTTACTGTTTGTGATAAGAAATGCAGTTTAAGATAAAAACTGTTCATGTGTTTCTTCCTTATTAGCAATTATTTATCTATAGTAATTATAAGCCGAAACAAGTGTCATTCACAAAACTACAATATAAACAATACCACTAGTTCTCTATCTGGTAACGTCAGTTACCGTGGAATTGCCCATATATAATATATATATATATATATATATATA
>CM057162.1:24804014-24822105 GCA_029962745.1 Echinometra lucunter | reverse complement strand
AGGGTGGGGGGGGGGGGGGGGGGGGGGGGGGAAGAGCATTGTTCGCTTACAACGCTGAGGAAATCCAACTGTAGATGGCAGCATACTACTTTCAATAAGTTACTACACGATAACGACTACAATATTTGCCCCTGTACTATTTTTACATAATACCCTCAAATTTATCAGATTTCTCGTCAATTTTCACACTCTTTTCAATGGCAGTCAAGGATGAAGAACTTGACGAAATGGGATGCAAAATGATGAAACGGATGGAAACTATTCAAAAATAGATGACCATCAGGTGTGCCATCATCATGAGGATGAAAATGTGTAAGATTGAATGAGATTTTTTTTCAGTTAACCAAGAATACTGAAATGTTGTGAGGTGAAGAAAAATGCGCAGAAATCGCCTACCAAAGGGAGTATGTAGACCTTCCTATCGTGAAATTAAGGACATCACAGAATTTGAATTACTGTGGGTACATGAGTTCCATACCCATATTCCTGTAGTATACACTTTTAAACGTTCTTTTCCGCGCTCTCATTCAAAGACCTTCATTAAGTTTATTCATTTATGGATTTATGTACCATTTATTTCCCTTCTTTCTCTCTTTCTAAAATCTTATCTTTTATTCGTTTATCATAATTATTCATTCATTATCCTAATTATATTATTCATTCATTCATTCATTTATTTATTTATTTAATATAAGTCAGTTTTCTTCCTTTCATTCTGTATCACAGTTATTCTTAATTTGAACTCCAAAAAACCTGATATTTTTGCTTTACTATGACATATTAACTCTCTCTTCTCCCAACGTCTAAGTTATTAATATTAATTTTATCTTGCTGCTGAATGTTAAACAACAGTAATCAAGGGCTCTGTTAATCAATGTTTAACAGCGCCATCTCTTGGCAATAGTGGCGTCTTTTAATCATGGCCAAATGATGACCCTGTTTGACTGGGATCTGTAATACTATGGGCTCGTGTGGTATTTGCAAAGTCATTTTTTTGCCAGTGCTCCTCCCGGGACTCCTCCTTGCCTTTTCTCCCATCTACCTTTCTGTTTGCCTTGTCCCTTTCCCCCTAACAATCTAACCTTATATCTCCTTATCTCATTATTTTCTTCTTTTTTTCTCTCTCTCCCTTTCAACTCTCCCGTTGTTCAAAGTTTTATCACTCTCCCTCACTCTGTTTTACCCTTCATCCCTCCCCTTTTTATGATCTCATCCTCTTCCTATCTCGCCATCCCCGGCCCCTTCTGTTTGTTTTCCTTGCTTAGTCTTTCCTTCACTCCCTCTTTTTATCTCTCACTCTCCCCCTACACCCCTTCCCTTTTTCTTCCCCACCTCTTACTTCATCCACTCCCACAATCCCCATCCTATCCTTTTGCTTTCTTAAATATTTTCCTTCTTTCTTTCTTCTTTACTTCCTTCTTCTCTTCTTCTTCTCTCTCTCTCTTTCTGTCTCTCTCTCTCTCTACCTCTGTCTCCCCTTCTTTCTCATTTTCATCTCTCCATTTATGTCATGTACAATGATGGTCAGCTGACATATATGGCATTGTATTAAACAAATATTACATCATTTAATATTGTGTCCATCGGACTTGCATCAAAACGTTGATATACGTTGCATTGGGCAATATTTCAAATCGGCAAGATGCTATGGAATTATACCATTTGAAGAAACGTTCACCAATAAACAATTCCAATACAGTCTGGAGACATCTCTGTTCTGAAACCTCATTTGCTCATTGAACTCACATCTGTAGTGCCACAGCCTGGTGACTTCTGCCCGTTTTATCTTCAATGCTTCCCCAGCCATGTAGCTTTTAAAATCACCGCGACCTGCTACATGCTTACATGTAGCTCTTTTCTTTGCTCCTTCAAGCTCTCTCCCATAAATATTGATGCTCTCTCCTAAAAAAAATGCATGGAATACAGTGTACCCAATAACCCAAGTCACAGTAGTTGTGGGGCTATAATCACATGGGGGTGGGTGGGGGGAGGGGAGGGAGGGAAGTTGCTACATGCTCCCTTTACTCACTTGTGGGCCTGTTTTAGTTTTTTATAACCTTGACACTTTCTTGTGAAACATTTTTACAAAAAAAAATTAAAGTCTATAAATAAAACTTTAAAAAAAGCCCCCCCCCCCAAAAAAAAAACACATCCCAGTGAATAAAGGAGGCATGCACCAAGGTTCCCGTTGTACCTAGTCTTGCAATTACAGACATATTCTTTGCATTTGAGTTTTGAGGGCCAGGGCAGCAGAGGTTGGGAATTAACAAAAGCAAAGAAAAAAACTAACAGGCCGTCTGATTAAAGGCTAACCATGCAATGACCTTTCAAAAGTCATCCATTAGGAAACGTGCTATATAAATTGCAACTGTCTTAATACCATGATAAAGACAAGCTAACCTTTCTTTGCACTCATAAACATGAATATATATCACACAAGGATATACCAAATACATGAAACTTTTCTCCAAACTGTTCGACAATTCAGAAGAAACAAACATCTTGAGAAATAATCTTCTAAAAATATAATATTTGCGAAGAATATCGGCAATTTCATTCCAAAGTGTATTAGGTATGCACAATGAAACAAAAACAAACCTGAAAACAAACACAAAGAACAAAAAATGCAACAAGCCATACATGGGACGAAAATTTCATTGACAAAACTAGTGATACGTCTTCAGCAACAATACTTTAGAGTTTGACATCTACTATGCCTATACAATGTACTATTTCAGCACTTTGAGACCACTTTCACTCTCAATACAACCACTTTCATATTCAACAAAGCAGAAAATTAGCGCATTTAAAAACATTGTACATGTATACATGTGTTACATTATCTAGAACCAAGTAGATGAATATGTGAACATGTTCATCAGCACCATCACCATCATCACCACCATTACCACTACCATCACCATCATCACTGTCACCATCACCATAACATCATCACAATCACCATCATCATCACCATCACCACCATCATAATCATCAGCATTAGCATCACCATCAACACCATGATCACCACCACAACCACAACCATCACAATCACCATCGTCATCACCACCATCATCACCACCATCACCAGTTCACCACCACTATCATCATCACCACCATCACCACCACCATCATCATCACCACCACCATCATCATCACCACCATCATCAACACCATCACCACCACCACCATCATCATCACCATCATCACCACCACCATCATCATCACCATCATCACCACCACCATCAGAATCATGCTCCCCATCCTCCTCCTCCTCCACATCACCAATATAACATTTTGTAAATGCAGTCCATTTCATATCATAGTAACATTATATATTTTCCAATTAAATCCCACCTGCATCCAACAAGCTTATTTGGAGGCCGAGGATATGACCATTTAAAACATGGGCATTCCAATAATCAGTTTAGTGCAGGCTCATGCACCTGCAGTGTTGTAGTTTCTGCACTGTTACGTGTGTGAGAAAACAGATGCTGCTGAAGATGATGATTGACATTGAAACACTTCCCACATATATCACATTTAAAAGGCTTCTCACCTGTATGTACTCTATTGTGAGAAATCAGACAGTGTTTACTTGTAAACGCTTTCCCACACGTCAAACAAACATGAGGTCGTATCCCCCGGTGGCGGCGTTCATGCACGATGAGATTGCCCTTTTCCGAGAACTTCTTGTCGCAGAAAGAGCAAGCGAAGCGCATCTCACGAACGCTATGTATCCTGCGGTTGTGGCTGAGCAGAAGTTTCCGTGTCCGGAACCCTTTCATGCAAGGCTCACATTTGTGCGGCCTTGCATCAGTGTGTTCCTGCTGGTGATTGACAAGGGCACTTTTTGACGCGAAGCTGCGAGGGCAGAGCTGGCACTTGAAGTGTTTTTCCTTGTCATGCGATGGTAGGTGTTTCATCAGGCGATGCCGGTAAGGGAATGTTTGGTCGCATTTTTCACACTTGAACATCGAACTTTTGGGATGTCTCTCCCGCCTGTGGCGGAGCAATCGATTCTTGGTGAAGAATCGCTTTTTGCAGTGGCTACACTTAAAGGGTTTGGAAGCATCCTGAGATGAGCGAATCCCCAACATATCAACCAACATAACATTTCCATCTTGTCTTCGCTTGCTTGAATCCGCCCCTACACGACCTTCGATTGCTTGACCTAGTCTGTCCTCTTCTTCATTGCTGACAAGATCATCATCATCGTCATCATCAGATTCCATTAACATTTTGCGCAACTTTTTCTTCTGCTTGGTGAGTTCTTGAAGCCCCTTACATCGCTTAAGATGTAGCAACATGTTATCTTCAAGACAAAACATCTTGGAACAACCCCTGCAAACAATTTTCCCTTTCGCTCTCTCAAAGCCATGTGCAGTTTGCATGTGTCGAGATAAGTGAGAACGAGAGCTATAGTATTTGTGACACATAGTGCACATAGCCCTACAGTCCTCGCTGAACTTCTCATGGCTTGGCAAAGACCGAGCTGTGTTTCCCACACTTTTGTTTCGCTCAAACCCAAATTTCTCGTACCTACGGGAGCCATAATCCTCTTCATTTGAAACACCATCATCATCATACTGGAAAGTTTCCTGTGCTCTCTCCTTCAACACCTGCTGAAGCCCTCTGCAGCTTTGAAGATGCTTCAACATATCATCTTCCAGAAGAAACTTCTTCATACAACCCATGCATACAATCTTCCCCCTAAGCCTCTCAAACCCATGTGCAGTGTTCATGTGCCGAGAAAGATGGGAGCGAGTGCTATATTTCTTGAAGCACATAGTGCACATGAACCTTTGGTCTTCATGAACCTTCTTGTGCCTCATCAACGAAAGTGACGTGTTGAACTCGGCACTGCACATGTCACACTCAAATTTTTCGAAGGTGCTCTCGTGGAACAACTCGTGGGCCATTAGACGGCCACTCGTTGGGAAGTGCTTTCCGCATGTGACGCAAACAAAGTGTCCTTCCTTGTCGCGCGTAGGTTCTTTCCCCCATACTGCTTCAGGAGAAACCAAGACACTCTTTTCTCCTGAGGGTGGTTGTAAAGCTTCCATAAGTCTGGCCTTTTTGCTGATTCTTTCTTTGAGATTACTATTCTTAGTTGGTGCTTGGTCCTCTTTGGAATGGGAGAACTTGATATGACGAAGAATGCTCTTAGATGAGTGGTATGTCTTCTGACACCAACTGCATGTGAAACAGCCAGCCTCTGAAATATTCAGTAGCAATACATTCAAATGATTACATCATCGAGAAAAATAGGAAGATTATGAATTTACTGGACTTTACAAGTAAATATACTCTATTTTTATGGTAACCGTAGATCAGAGACATCAAACTCAGTTTTAGTAAATCTACAATGATCCACGATTTCAAAACACAACCCGAAAAACATTCCTCCAGCACTACCTTTGCTGGTGAAAGCATAAAAATAATTGTGTTTACATAGGGGGTGCTGAAGAATTGTGGCTAAGTATTTTTCTTTTTTTACTTCCGCTTCCAAAATTGCACTAGAATTTCCATTCCAATCCCCATACTCATTGACTTCACATTCCTTTAATCCTTGATGCAATTTCATTTTCATTCCAACACTTCCCACTTCACTTTCTTTCAGTTCATATTTCAATTTATATTACCATTCATATCCAAATCCCATTCATCTCCAATCTAATTCCATTCCAGTCGTATTCCCAATCATTTCCACTGCAATTCCCACTTCCATCACAATTTGCATTCCAATTCAAAATCCTTTTACCCTTCTGATCTTTCAACACTTACCTTCATCATATTTTAAATCTTCCAGCCTCGTCTTACATCCAATTTTCTCTCTGTATTCATCAGAGTAGAAGACCTTGAGTTCTGTATCAGGTTGGATGGTGTCCAGGGCTCTGAAATAGATATCCCCATAATGCTGGAAGGCCTCTAAGTTCTGTTCTTCTTTGTTCCTTGCAGGATTGATGTGGTACAACCAGTTGTTGTGGATCTTGTTCCTACCGTCAACATAGAACCACACATCGCCTCGAAGACAAAGCTGTAAGATAGCATTAAGAAACAGCCTGGTTTCATAACGGTGTGAAAAGGCGATACAGATTGGCTTTGATGATGATCACATATTCAACATTTGTTCTGGGCTTTTCTTTGTGATCTGGGCCATTTCATAAAACTTGTAATCCTTATCAGTAACAACTGCCACATTTCTGTGACAAATTTTCTCTCAGCCAATGAGATGCAAGGATTTCAGCATTATTACAATGTGGATAGGAGGATGATTTTGTGAAAAGGGTATGACCCTTATTTCAATTACCTCCCAAGTCGAACCGATGTCTTTACCAGGCTCTTCTTCAAGCAACGTTCCGTTAAATGGACCAAACCACTGATCTTTCTGGACGACACGATTCACCTGGACACCGCTGATGGCTTGGCCAGCCTCGTCTGCATACTTGTAGTTGAAGCCTTCTGGCAGATTGGCATGTAGCATGAATTTCTTTTGGGGAGAAAAAGAGACAATCTTACTTAAGGTTGACTTTCATTAAGGGAGCAGTTTCAATTTGTGTGATTTCTTGTTCTTTCTACAAGTATTCACAGATTAAAAATCATCATAGAAGGCAGCAATATCTCACTAAAACAAATGCTCTTGAAATGCGCTCATACTTCAAGTATAACTTGAAATATTTTACAGAAGTGTACCAAATTTGTAGAGAAATAGTTATAGTTCAGTAATCTAGAACGACTTATTTTCAAAATGTTTTCTACCACAATTAATTGACAAAGGCCAGGTGTAATTTTGAGAGATATACTAACATATACTCACATCGGTGTCCATTGCTTATCAGTACAAGTAATTTTCAGCAAGATTACTTTTTTTTTTCTGACTTGTGATTTTCATTACAGATCGAGTATACGATCTTTAACACTGGGAGTAATGCCGAAAATTTGTTTACAAATTATAAATTCCTCCCGTTAAGCTTCTTCATTTACGAAGATCAAGATATTTTGGCCAGAATTCACATAAAGAGGTTTAAACTTCCGTTAGCGTACTAAAATAGGAGTAAATAGACGCATATTGGCCATACACACGCTAAAAGAAAACAGATAATTGGACTGGATTCTGTGTGCATGTACACTTAAAAACAAGGCGTTTGCGATGTTGTGTCTCGCCCACTTGTGAAAATAACTAGAAATATCGCGATCTGTGATGGCACACAACAGAACTGTATCTTTACATAATTCTACATTACGAATGTTTACACAATATCTGTGTACAAGTTCAGAAGCGTCACCTATGATTATCAGTTGAGCAATCAGATTCAACACTGGACAAGAAATGACAGAGGAAAAGCAAATTCAAGAATTTGAAAACATTTGTAACATATGACCTCCAATGACCTTTCACCTTATCATGTGAAGTCCAACAGAATGATAACATGCACTTCCCCTTAGTGATCTGCAACCCAAGTTTGACTGAAAAGTGTGACACGGTTGCAAAGTTTTGTGTCATAAGAGAGTCTTGCACGTAAACTTTAACCGTTCAACGTTTGACCTGTAATGACCTTTGACCTGACCATGTGACCTCTGACTGGACCATAACATGCAGGTCCCCTTAGTGCATCTACAATCCAAGTTTGATAGATAAGTGTCACACGGTTGCAGAGTTTTGTGTCATAAGAGAGTCTTGCACGTAAACTTTAATGTTTGACCTGAAATGACCTTTGACCTTACCATGTGACCTATGACTGGACCATAACATGCAGGTCCCCTTAGTGCATCGACAACCCAAGTTTGATAGATAAGTGTCACACGGTTGCAGAGTTTTGAGTCATAAGAGAGTCTTGCACGTAAACTTCAACGTTTGACCTGAAATGACCTTTGACCTTACCATGTGACCTCTGACTGGACCATAACATGCAGGTCCCCTCAGTGCATCTACAACCCAAGTTTGGTTGAAAAGTGAGTCACGGTTGCAAAGTTATGTGTGATAAGAGAGTCTTGCACGTCAACTTTAACATTTGACCTGAAATGACCTTTGACCTTACCATGTGACCTCTGACTGGACAATAAGATGCAGGTCCCCTTAGTGCATCTACAACCCAAGTTTGATTGAACAGTGTCACACAGTTGCAGAGTTTTGTGTCATAAGAGAGTCTTGCACGTAAATTTTAACGTTTGACCTAAAATGACCTTTGACCTTACCATGTGACCTCTGACTAGAGCATAACATGCAGGTCCGCTTAGGGCATCTACAACCCAAGTTTGGTTGAAAAGTGAGTCACGGTTGCAGAGTTTTGTGTCATAAGAGAGTCTTGCACGTAAACTTTAACGTTTGACCTGAAATGACCTTTGACCTTACCATGTGACCTCTGACTGGACCATAACATGCAGGTCCCCTTAGTGCATCTACAACCCAAGTTTGGTTGAAAAGTGAGTCACGGTTGCCAAGTTATCTTTCATAACGTTTGTGACGGACGGACGGACGGACGGACGACGGACGGACGACGGACGGACGACGGACGGACGACGGACGGACGACATTTGGATCCCTTAGTCTCGCCTTCACCTCCGGTGGGCGAGACAAAAACTCAGGAGGGGATTTAAACCTCTTTTGTGAAATCCAGCCTTTGTGATCGTGCTGATGGTTCTGAAATCCATTAATCATTTGATACGATTTGATTTGGGCATAAAACCAACTTCCATAGACTCCACCCTGACTTATCTCACGCGGTGAACCGACATAATAATGCTTTAGCAATGACTGTTCGAGGCTTTATTTTGTCACAGTAAGGGTCAGGGTTGCAAAAGGGTTTCAGATCAGACTTCAATAGGGGTTCGGATGGGGTTATCATGTCTGGTTCAGGATTAAAGTTCAGTATTCGGTCAGTGTATGAAACTGATGAGGAGCAGTTGTCGCCGGACCACCTGTTGTGGATTCATCTCAGGTTATAGAACTCAACAGGTTACCACACAATGAGAATGATAGTAATCAACCATAGCAATAATTCAAGAAGAGTAAGTACCTTTGAATTGCCTTGCTTTGCCACTTCTTGACTGGCATTCTTCTGACGGTTTTCCTCACTGTCAATCCCGGCTGCCTGCTCAGCAAGTGGGGGTCTGTTGGACTGGGTGGGGGTGGCGCTGGGCTGGATGGAGGTGGTAGTAGTGGATGGGGTGGGGTTAGTGGACGAGGCTGATGCGAGTTGTCCAGGGGTGGAAGGTTCTGTGGGCTGGAGGGTCTGCAGATGTGGGGCAGGAGGTTCCAGATGGCTGGCAGGTAGGTCAATATCTGTTGATGGATCGAAAGGTTATTAAAAAAATGTAAATTGTTAAAATATTATCAACCATTTTCAAATGCTGGATATGATTATGATTTGATTCATCATTATTATCATTGTTATTTTGTTTGGCGTCAACAGTGCTTGGGAGGCAAAAAGCAAACTGAATCACTGTGACCCGTGGGTCTCTCCTCCCGGTATACCTGATTGGGGGTGTGCAGGTGGACCACTACACCGGGGTTTCCCCCTAATAATGCAGTAGGTTCTTAACATGCAAAGGTGGTGACTCTCCTCTACATGGGACCTCCATTTAACGTCCTATCCGAGGGATGGAGTGTTTTCCACTGTAACATAGCCTGCATCTATGAAACAGGGGAGGGGCACGTTAACACACAACGCAGGCTTCAGTCATCTGCCCAGGGTGGACTCGAACCCACAATCTTTGGTTCAACAGGCAGATGCTTTACTGACTGAGCCAACTCGCTCCCTCTATATGATGATATCATCATGTACTGCATCGTCTTTACAGTTTTGATCCATATAGTAATTGCACCATCATTATAATCATGAGCATTGATGAGTACCATCGCCATCCATATCATGATTAACTCATTCGTGACAGAGGTCCACATTTTGTGGTTTGGCCTAATATTTTTTGATGCAAAGCCCTAACAATCATACCAAATACATGAGCAGAAAGAGCAAAAAATTCTACACAAACTGTGCCCATTTTGGTTGCGTCAATATTCGTTGTTTGATGCTTAAAATTTTTTAAAGGAAAATAAGCATTAAAATCCTTAAATTGGCAATGTGATAGAAAGTTTAAAATCACCATTTTCCCCTGCAAATTGGCAACTTTTTGACTTTTCATCATAATTTCTATCAATTTATATTCATTTCAGATACATGACGTTTTATAAGAAAGATGTAGCAATAAAATAAAAATGTTGGTGTTGCCAATTTGAAGAATAAAAGCTGATCAAATTAGGCTTTAAATAATTCCTGTCATGAATGGGTTAATATCCATCATCATCACTACCATCATTATTCATAATTTGTCGTCGTTTCTACCAACTGATGAATACACAGGTTGGAGAAAACGTTTTTACGAACTGTCAGATTGTGTTTGAATTCCCAGTGCTTCCTTATTTTCCAATAATGTAAATAATATACACCATTTTAAAATCAAAGTCATAAGCTATAAGCTTTCTTTTAATGTATTATATCGATACAAGACATTATGCTAGGAAAGCAAATTCTGTAACGTAACTTAAGAACACCTCAATCTATAAAATTTTGCATTTTCCTCCAATTCACATTTCTGCATACCGTGCATGGATTCGCGGGTTCGTAAAAACGACGTATCATGGCCATCAGCAGAATAACCATTGATATTCTCCTCCTCCTCCTCCTCTGCAGTATCACCATCACTTTTATCATCAGTAAAGTCATCATTAACTTAGCCATCTTTGTAACTGCCATCATCATCATCATCATCACAATCAAGTCCACTGTCAAGATAAACTGTTGTAAGTCTCGCTCACAATCCTCCTCTCCTTTCTATCACCCTCCTTTACTTGCTCTCATCCTCCTCATCATCAAATACCAAATATGACCATCCAGGGAATAAATGAATTTCTTTACGGGAGATATTTTCTTACTTTTGTTCATTCCAAATGATACTTTGTATTGAACCTAATGGCAATTTACACGGGCTAGTTTGCAAGCAACTTACGAGGGCTATTTTTTACAATTGGGGGGCAAATCGCCCTTATTCCTCATGTATTTTTTTCATTCTTACCATCCATAAAGGCTCATTCACATTTATATCCAATGGCAAACTCCCACAGAAACCCCTTTTTTTTGTGTCCATATTGGCACTGAAAACTGGGACTCTCATGATGAGATTTGGTGAATTTTGGGCCATTATTACTGTTATTACTATATATATATATATATATATAACCCCACCTTCTTGTATCACCGTACTGAACATGTTGTCCATAACCCGCCTTGAGTCTCTAGTGTGTGTCTGGTGGGATATGGGCGGGGCATCCTGCTGCATCTGATTCCGCACCACTCCTCCCTCTCCTCCCGGTCGAGTTGCAAAGCCAAGTGGATGAGCCCCAAGGGGCATGAAGGGCACCGGCTGACCCCTTTGCTGCAGGTGTTGGAGGTGAGGACCGGTAGCCGTAGAAGCCGCAGGCTGGGTGTGGTGGGATTGTGAGAAAGCACAGTGTTGCTGCACGACTGGCTGGAGTTGCAGGTGCTGTGGGAAGGAGTGGTTCATAGCTGATTGGTGGTGGGTGTGATGTGTGATGGGTGTTGTGGTGCGCTGAGGTTGCTGTTGCCGAGAGGACTGGTTTTGGTTGTCATAGTTGATGTAGTCCATTGTGCTTCCATACAATCACAGAACTCTGCACATTCACCTACGAAAGGGTTGTAATGAAATAAAATATATGACAAAGTTGAAAAAATTCCTTGATTCTGAATTCTGGTGAGCATCACATGTTCCAGTTCATGTTCCTCGCAGGCTAATATCAGGTGGAAGTACCAAAAAGGGGTCAGCATGCACTTGATTTCAACAGTTTTTATCTCAGATTCATGACATTTTAAAAAATGTTTTTGAGGCTAAAGGCTTATCACATATTAAGCAACAAATCCCGACAGCATCTTTATTGTGCACATATATTTTATATTACATGTACATGCACGCTACATGTCAATATTACTTTACGCTGAATTGAAGGGGAGTGTTAATTTTGCCCTAAAAGGTGAGCAGGCCTTACTCATGATGTAATGTTTCAATTTGATTGGTTTTTACCCCTTTTATGGCCAGGTGGCATGCATAAAAATACCTACCTACCTACCTACCTACAATGTACCTAGGGATACTACAAGATTCTGCATGCAGGCATTTTATGCCTCGATCTGTGTTCAGTTCCAGATTCTGAATGCTGGCTCACTTCCAGCAGGAAGAACTCCCATCTTCCTCCTTCCAGGTAGAGGGCATTCATAGTCATATAGATCAGTGCTTCTCAACCTTTTTTACCTCGAGGCCCACTTTGGCTATCAATTTTTTTCCGAGGCCCACCTTCATTTTAAAAAATATTTTGAGGCCCACCTCCCAGATTCTCAATGAGAAAAAAAAATCAAGAAAACATGACAAAAGAAAATAGACAGCAAATAATTATTGTGTGGTAATTATCTGGACTGCTACAATACCTCAATTACATTACAAAATCCAACCTAGGGCCTACATGTATGGTTGCAATAAATGAAATCTTAATGTAATGCCCCCACCAAAAATGTACAGAAATCTTCAAAAAAGTTTAGCACATTGCAGTGATGATAATCCACAACTGTTGATGTTATTTTGATATATTTAATAAATTCAATTCAATTTGATGTTAACAGTAAAGCTGAATTCAAGAATTTTTTTTTCAAAATATCTTGGACTGACCTCGCGGCCCACCTGAGAAAGCTTCGCGGCCCACCGGTTGAGAAGCGCTGATATAGATTATAGGCTAATTCTTCCAGCATCTATGTATCTTAAGTAGCTTCAAAACTGTGTATGATGGGGGGGGGGGGAGGGCCTTGTCTACGCACCTAACATTTCACTTGAAATTGACAAGCTTTCCCTTTGGTATTCCTCTAATGGCCGACCTCATTTTAATCCTCATATTTTAGAGAGTAATTGTGCCGAAAATCTCATTAAAATTCCATTAAGAACATTGTCATTTTCACAAGAATAGGCGACAGTGTCAAATTGACACTAAAAATTGGAAGGTTCCCATGTCTGCGCACCCATTCACTTTACATGCAGTTTGGGATTTTTTGCATGAAAGGTGGCATTTTCAAGGCATGAGAGTAAAAATACATAAAATAGACGTTTTTCACCAGTTTTTCCTCATTTTTTTGCTGATACATATAAAAATTGATAAGAAGATGTGTTCGTTGCGTCTTTTGTGATGTTAGAATCGCGCAGTTACGCGTATGCGCAGACTTGGGCACTATGCAGACATGGGGTAACAAACCATACCCTAATAAGTTCGGAGCAGTGACAACTTCATTATGATGAATATTCCATGTTGGGTTTTTTTTTTTTATTCTTACATAAAAAGAGTTTCTGTATCTTTTTGTTTTGGTCCTGGGAATAAACAATTTTCTATTATAAATGTCCTCCAGTCTGATCATATTGGCAGCGGCATTTTCAGACCACAGTCATTACAGTACGAAATTGGTAGAGTCCATAGACTCTAATACCATTTAGTATTTACATAGTCACACTCATACATGTAGTTAGTCGAATCACTCGTAACTTTTCTCTTTCCCATATTTCCAGTGATTCTAAATATTCATTTCAGGCCTAATTTAATATTCTGCATTAAAAACAATAACTTTTTGTGTGGACACCCTACTGCAATATAGACTGTCAGACAACTTTGCCTGAAGTAACATACATTCGACAGTAACAGACATGACCGTTACTGTTGACAGACATGACAGAGACAGAGTCGATATACTCTGCAATGCCAATGCTGCAAGACGTTAGCTATACATTGGGTGATTTCGAGTTTGGTGTGCGGTGTTGGTGTTGAGAGCGTGAAAAGGCTCCTGAACCGAGCTCCAACACCGACGGTCAGTTTAGAGGGAGGATACCGATCACCTTATCGATAGCTTAACAGTCAACACCGGGTGATGTCATACGCTAACGTTACAGCGAAGAACTCATGACGATGAAATTATTTTCGCGTAAAATTTCTAATAAATCTACATCTAATATTGGATTCGAATTGCATAATCATTGCAGGAATCCAAGAGGAAAAATAGAACTCTTCCATAGGCATGATAGGAAATTATATGGTTTTGATTATACAATTACAAAGTTGTTTTGACTGCAAAATGGGTTTAACAGTTAACCACCAATAATTAAATATGTATTGTTATGTGATGAGTGGCTGTAGCAAAGAGTGCCGCTACAACACCAACACCAACACCGTACTTGAATCATGAATTTCCTGATCCTGGCTAACATTAGGGGCTGGTGTTGGTGAATGGGGATGCATGTAATTCGTCAACACGAACCGTGATACTTGGTTCAGCAGACGACATTCAACACCAGCGGCAGCGGACAACACGGATTACTGGAAATACGTAAAATTTTGTGGGGTCAATCCCAACACCAGCCTGATTTCAAGTTCGGTGTTGAGGCTGGTGTTGCCGGTGTTCTCACAACACCAACACCAGCCTCGAACACCGTACTTGAAATCACCCATGGCCTAACACTAACACAGTACTGTGAGTGTGAATACCTTTCTACACACAGTACCGGCATGACCGGACCGGTACGGTACCGTATATGTAGCCTGGATCTACCCGTGTTCAATCCGCGGCTGCACACCCTGCGGCTTTGTTCGGCCTTGTCAACAGACGTAATTTTTCCATTACTACTCTAAATAAGGACTGACCAGGTTTTCAGTTCTTTTCTCAGGTAACGCAAGTTAAAATCCCAAGTTTTTGCATTAGACATCTTTGCTTTTCTTACCCATTAATCTGTCTATTTTGTCACTTTTCTGGATACGGAGACAGGCATGTGTGTCCAGTGTGCAAAGAGTGTAGCAGGTAATAAATTACAGTCCCACCCGCTGGTGTTTGTGTCAAGTTTGTGGTCGGTGTATTATGTCTGAGAAGATCCAGACATAATTTTTGTGAGCAGTACGTAACGTTGTAAATTAACATTAGAAACACCTCACAAATATGCACACTAGCTACGCAAGCCGGTGGAAAAAATATTGACCAGCTGCATCTTGGTTTCCACGTGTTCGTTTGTGCGTGTGCCCTTGGCCTTGTACAAAGTGAAGGGGGGGGGGGGGGGGGGGAATGAAGAAATTCCATTGGCAATTGTGTGAATAGTGCTGCTGTATGATGGGATGGGGAAACCTAAAGCTACGCACTTTGTTTTCAACAGCTAAAAAGTCACAAAAATCATTGGTTTGTGCAAATTTAATTTCTATATCTTGATATCTTGATATCAAATTTTGTTTGGAAAAATGAAGGGGTCCTCAAGCAACACACAATGACACACATGACACATGCATGCAGTAGGGTCTAAATGAATGCAAAACTCGATATTGCAATTGACTGTCTATTACCCCGATTGTAACGCATCGCATTGCATTGCGCATGGTATTTGCAGGGTGCGTAGCTTAAACTTTAAGACCCACGTACGACGTAGCTTTAGGACCCCGATCACACAAAGTGAATGGTGCAAGTGAAGTGGTTACCTAACATAGATCTACTCATCTAATGTTTAATAGGCCTAACAGGCCTTCACAATCCTCACCCTCCTCCCAAACCCAGACCTCACCCACACAGCAGCTATCTCCCTAATGACCCTCGCCCTACGTTTCATTCTCCAAATCCATTTGACACGTGCCTCAATATGCCAGTGCCAACCACCCCCTGACAATACCGAATAAGTTTGACTAGACACACTTGCCATATCCCTATACACAGGCAACCAGGCTGACTTGATCTCCGACAACCAACGGAGGAAGAACAAGAAGAAGAAGAAGAAGTTAGAAATAACTTAGATCTAGGCCCTAGATGATGTACTGATGTAGATTAGATAGCTGCTGCTTTACCTTTAACTAACTAATTAGACCAGAGTATGTGCTCCTGTGGGCGGCCGCCCCCGGTGGTGAATAAAAACTAAAATTTGAAAAAATATTTTTGATATCCCTTCAAAAATTAACTTGGATAGTGTCGGGTAGGTTCTAGTGCACCAAAAAAACATACTCAGCGAAAGCAGTAAGCATAAATGAGTCTCGCTCAACATCACTAGAAATCGACACCATTAGTCAGGGACACTAAGCCCGTTGAACACTAAGCCCGAGCTGGGGTCTATGGAAAATGTGTGTTTTACTGAGATCAAATCGTGTTCAAGAAACTTTGACATGCTTAAGCCAATACTTAAGCTTTATTTGTTCAATTTGATAACTGATTTGAATAAGAGAATGAAGTCAATGGTCCATATTTTGCTGCAGAAATTCTTATTTACACCACCAGAGAAAAAGTTGCATGGGGGTGGCCATTTTTCTAGATGGGTCTGGTGAGCGGCCACCCTATGTAAAACGTGTACAAAATGCAGGGTTTTGTAGGAGATTGTACTCTGCCTTCATTTTTTTGACTTGGCATTTGATAAGATCATCACTTTTGACAGATTTTATGGGTTTCTCCAGAATATTATTACTTTTCATAAAGTACTGTTGTGTAAAGTATGAAATCTAATATTGATTTTTTTTTTTGTAGTAACTAATATGGCGCTAAATGCTCGCCAAATGATAGGCGGCCGCCCACAGAGGTAGGGGCAGCCGCACACAGGACCCCTAACACCGTTTTGAAAAATGGACACTACTGACTACATATAATTGGTCAATAATTTCAAGTTTGCCTTCTATTTAATTAACAAGTACTTGGACTCTGCATTGATGGTATTGAACTATGTGTGAGCTTTGATTGATAAATATAATCAGCAAATTCCCTTTAAGCGGCCGCACACACCAGAACCTGTACTCTAAGTAAGTAGGCCTAGGCTCTAGATTTTAATTTCGGACGCTACATCATGATCATGATCATAATAATAGTTATGGGGCGGGGGGGGGGGGGATGTCTCATTGCGGCCTGTACTAGTACTGTACATTATCCACATTATTGAAGCCTGTACGTAGTACCAGGGGAAAAAATTAATTATTTTTTTTCCGGGGCTACTCTTTGAGCCCACCCACCCAAATTTACTACATTGTAATACAGTTTACATTGGACCCTATGAGAATTTCAGGGGCTCTTTTTTTAGTTTTCCAGGGCTCTTTTTTGGTGCTTTGGGGGCGAATTCGCCCCAAGCCCCCGTGTATTTTTTTCCCTGCGTAGTACAGGCTTCAATGATGTGGATAATACTGTTCATGTGGATAGTACTGTTCATCATCCACATAAGCGAAAATGTAGAAAAAGTGTTTTTTTCAGCATTTGGTGGGGAACCCAGGCCCATGATCCCGATTCCATTAAGGCCTAGCTGGCAAGGGTATTAAAAACAGAAAAATCTGGAAAAAGGGTATCAAATAATTAATTCGGAGATATGATGATGCAATCCTTGAAAGTGAATAAAATCTCTGTTAAGGGTATAAAAATCGGAGATGTTAGACATCTTTCCCTGTTTTGGGTATTAAAACTACTCCTACTTTTATTCCCATTCCTGATCCCGGGGCCATCTTTTTGTTTATGTTATTATTATTGAGGCCTGTACGTCATTCGCGTATACAAAAACGGAAAAAGCACCAGGCGGGGAACCCACGTATCCTGTTAAGGGTATCAAAAACAGGAAAAATCTAGAAAAGGGGTATCAAATTCAAAAGATGCAATCCTAACTGTTAGATCTTGAATAAAACAGGATTAAAGGATATAAAAATCAGAGGATTTTTTTAGTGAACTTCGGTATGTGCAAACATAATAACAGAGAAATGTGCCCAATGATCTTGGTGCATCACGTCGACAGAAATTACAAGTAGATTTTTAAAAATTGTATTTTCCAATTATGATTAGTCTATTCTTCGTCCAGAAGTACCAATGGCAATGTTGAGTGAAAGCTGGTGAGATTGTGGTGTTTGAAGTGTTAAGATTCAGCAGAGAGTGTCATGATTTTTCTATTATATTAAGACAAAAAGGAAGCTATATACATGTATGAGTATCACTATGATTGATTAGTGTACAGGTCCTTAATGGGTTTTTTTTCTTCAAACTTTTGCTTTTTTTTCTCT
>CM057162.1:24715808-24803514 GCA_029962745.1 Echinometra lucunter | reverse complement strand
TTAAGCGGCCGCACACCAGAGCCGGTACTCATACAATTACAAAGTTGTTTTGACATGTTATGTGATGAGTGGCCGTAGCATAGAAGAGTGCCGCTGCTGCGCGAGGGACAAGCAGCAATAACATGTATGATTACAACACCAACACCAACACCGTAGGACGGGGGGTTGGGTGTCCGGACACGTAACAAAAAGGAAGCCTTCTTTTTTGTCTTTGGATTAAACAAAAACTATGTATTGATTTGTGCTAATCATCATCAATATTTGTTCGCTATAATATTGTCTAACACTTTGTGCTAAAAAATTTAAGAGATTTGCTTGTGAACTTTTTCAATTGGCTGTTTAAAATCGACTGTCCGGATATACAACCTGTCCGGACATCCAACAACTGGGTATACTTGAAATCATGAATTTAGGGGCTGGTACGTGTTGGTGAATGGGGATGCATGTACATGTAAATCGTCAACACGAACGGTGACTCGGTTCAGCCGACGACATTCAACATCAGCAGACAACACGATTAAAAATACCGGAAATACGTAAATTTTTGCGGGGTCAATCCCAACACCAGCCTGATTTCAAGTTCGGTGTTGAGGCTGGTGTTGGTGTTCTCATAACACCAACACCAGCCTCCAACACCCATGACACCGTACTTGAAATCACCCTGTTTAACAGTAACCTTTCTACACACAGTACCGGTACCGTAATGACCGTATGTACATCTAGCTAACAGTTAGGCCTGGATCTACCCGTACCCATATTCGATCCGCGGCTGCACACCGCTGCACACCCTGCCATGCCTGCGGCTTGCCTTTGCCTTTGTTCGGCCTTGTCAACAGACGTAATTTTTCCATTACTACTCTAAATAAGGACTGACCAGGTTTTCAGTTCTATTCTCAGGTAACGCAAGTTAAAGTCTCAAGTTTTTGCATTTGACATCTTTGCTTTTCTTACCCATTAATCTGTCTATTTTGTCACTTTTCTGGATACGCAGACAGGCATGTGTGTCCAGTGTGCAAAGAGTGTGGCAGGTAGTAAATTACAGTCCCACCCGCTTGTGTTTGTGTCAAGTTTGTGGTCGGTGTATTATGTCTGAGAAGATCCAGACATAATTTTTGTGAGCAGTACGTAACGTTGTAAATTAACATTAGAAACACCGGCATTATCGTGAAATAGGAAACCACCGTTCACTTTTACAGGGTGTCATGATTTTTCTATTATATTAAGACAAAAATGAACTATGGGTATCACTGTGACTGATTAGTGTATGATGGGGTGACCATAGTTCGCGCACATTTTAATTTTTTAATGAAGGCAAATTTTGATCCATAATTTCTCAATTTTTACCAAAAATTATTCTGATTTAAATGACACCAAAGGCAAAGCAAAGTTCTAGATTTCAAATGGGCGCAAGAAGAACATGTTATTTACGACGAATTCCCGAGAAATCGCGATCGCAAAATTCGATGTCGTATCGCACCGCTCTGGACCTGGAAAAGTGTTACAAAAAAACGAGACCTAACTTCGCGCACGCCAATTTTCAAGTGATTAATACAAAATAGAGATCCATAACAGGTAAGATAATTGCATTACTAGGAAGACAAAATGCCTCTGAATAATTTGATACCACATTTTACTTACAATTTTGATGAGTTCGTCTCTCGAAAAGAGGAATTCTAGACCCTTGTCGACAAGTCCAGTTTTTGTCAGAACGAACGCAAAACGCAGCCAAATTTGCCGATTTTTCGTTCATAATTTCAAAATTCCTTCTCTAATTTCAAAAGGAAAATAACGGTAATTTTAGGGTGCTCTTTCCGTTGGTGCTACCAGTTTTTCACAATCTTTTCTAGTTTTTGAGATATGGCCCTGTGCGCGAAGTTTGGACCTGCGCGAAGTTAGGTCACTCTGCCATACAGGTCCTTAATGGGTTTTTTTTTCTTCAAACTTATGCTTTTTTTTTCTCTAGCATTGAGCAATAATGGACTACAACAACTATGTTGCGGACCAGTTTCTAGCCCAGCAATCCCTAGAACAGGACCAGTACGTGGTGATCCATTCAGGAGGACCAGGTCTTGCAAATGAAGGCTTTGATATACCCACATCTTCGGACAACCTCATGAACAGCTTTGGCCACGGGGAGCAAGACAGTCTCACTCATTTAAATGTCTTGTCATCTTACGAAGGAGAGATGAAAGATGAGATGGTGGAAGAGGAGAAGGAGGAAGAGAAGGACCAGGAAGATGTGAATGATATTCTCAGAAATGTAATGAGAGGTAACCATTATCGCATATTACTGGTACCTTGACACAAAATACAATTCCATGTAGTGCATACTCTGTTCCTTCATTTCACTGCTTATTTCTTGCTGAAGCAAGGGATATTTACACTCTCACGTACGTGCCTTGAACTACCTACATGTATTGGATTCACTTAATAAATTTAAATCTTTTTTCTCTCTCTCTCTCTCTCTCTCTTCTTTCTTTTTCTTTTCTTTATCTTCTTTTCCTGTTCTTCTTGGGGGTTTTTCCCTTCCTTCCTCCCCTCCTATAATTTTTGTTTTGTTTTGCTCTCCCCTTTCTCTTTTTCTTTCTTCCTCTTCTTCCTCTGTTTCATCTTCTTATCCTTTAACTTCTTTCTGTATTTCTTATAATAGTAATAATAAAAATGATGATAATTGAAGTAAATTTTAATGACTATCATAATTACAATCATGGATAATACTATTGTTATTAGTATCATTATTTTTTCTGTTATCATATTATTATTATTACTATTATTATTATTTTATTATTATTATTGTTATTATTATTAATATTATTATTATTATTATTATTATTATTATTATTATTATTATTATTGTTATTATTATTATTATTATTATTATTATTATTATTATTATTATTATTATTATTGTTATTATTATTATTATAATTATTATTATTATGGTTATTCAGTTATTGTTAATTGTTATTATAAGCAATGTCATTGTAAAGATTTTTCTTAGTTTTTCTTACAACAATATTTCATGTCATTAGATTTCACTTTTTTGTATCTTTTTATGTTGATGCATTTCTCACAGTGCAAGGGATACAGTCTGTCTCCCCTACACCCTCTGAAGACAATTCCCCTCCATGCATGACCCAGAGACGACCTTTGGCTGAGAAGCAGTCCCACAATGCCATTGCACCCAGGTAAAATACAAGTATATATGAGTTTCATACTTTATCTTACAACAGAAACTTTGCATTACAGGGCCCAATTTCATAAAACTTGTTATCAGTGACAACTGCCACATTTCTATGACAAATTTGCTCTCAGCCAATCAGATGCAAGGATTTCAGCAGCTTATAACTGTTATTGCAACTTGTTATTGATAACAAGTTTTATGAAACAGGGCCCAGATCAAGCCTTCAAACTCATTTTTTTTTCCCCTTTGGATGCTCATTGAACTTCGTTAGACCATATTCAGGCATGTCCACGTTGTCACCAACCTCATCTAAGATTTTAGTACATCCAGTCTACCCACTGACCACAGAATTCTGGGTACCGTTGCGTAGAAAATTGCTATTATAGTAACTTTGCCATCAATGGTAACTATTATGGTAACGTTGCTCAACAGCCAATCCAATTCCATTATTCCATGAAAGGTACCATTGATGGCAAAGTTACAATAACAGCAAGTTTTATGCAATGGCATCTTGTTATTCCTATAGGCTTAATACAGGGGCCACCCTGTTTTAGCAGCCACTGTGTTAAACGCAGGGTTGCACCAACATTTTGTAAGAAAAAGGATTTCAATTTCAATTTATTCAACCATAAAAATATCAATATACAAAATCATATAGTGTACATATGCAATAGAAAATACAAAATATGGCTAGGACCATAAAAAAGCAAATTGCTTGTAGGGAATAGAAATCTTATTAAAAAAAAAAAAAAAGTGTCATCACTCATTTTATTTCCAAATTCTCTGGCAAGTTAAAAAGAATTTTTAAAATATTGAGCTTAATGTGTAATCCAGTAGTATGGGAGGGGGGGGGGGGGGGGACACAATTTACACAATTTTCAAGCTCAAGCCAGACTACATACATGTATGAAGTGAAATTTGATGCTTATTTATTTGACACCAAATGACTTAACAACTTGTACTTGTCCATTCCACAAGTTTCATGTTATTTTTCAGTTTGCCACCAACGCTATACAGATGGAGTTAGACTTTCTTTCAAATAATTGCCTTCTATAATGCATCACATACTGTAGTTATTAGAGTAGGAAATACTTGTCAGAGTAGGCGATACTTATTTGAATTTGGAAGCAAGTTTCAAATTTGTTGTGTAAATTGTATGTACTTTTTGGTTGTTGTAGCTGCTTTTTTTTCTTTGACTGAACACTCTGGGAGTTTTCCAGAGCCCTTGTAGCACTTTCTAGAATAAAACAATTCACTGCTTTTATTTACATTTCTGTTATCACTTTTAAAAACGACAGCACTCTGAAGCCCCTAAATCCGAAGCCACCCATCTATGCCCACCTCCCACAGGGCTTCAGCTACAAGTTTGGAGAGAAAGGCAATGACTGCATAGCTGGCGTCATCACGGGGAGGATCATTGACAAGGGTCAGTGGTTCGGCCCTTACAATGGATCCTTGCTGAATGAAGAAGCAGGGCAAGTCATTGGATCTACTTGGGAGGTGAGTGTTCTTATGTACTTTGGCAAGACATCATTCTGCATTTGCCACTCTCTCCTCGGGGAGCAAACGAGTACTTGATAAGAAAAAAGTCATTGATGTTATTGAACTCTGTTAGGTTCAAAATTTAGATTGTAGCCAAAGCCAGATTAATATTGGAGTATTTTGAGTATTTGACTTTTTAGTCATTATTTTTACTGTCTGCACTGTCTCTCTTATGCTAATGAATAGTGACATGTACATGTATACTTAAGGGGTACAAGCCAAGTTTAATTCATTGAACACTGTACCTAAGATAACTCAGAACATGGAAAGTGGGTATTATACCACAATCAGGTCGTGATCAACTGGTAAGGAAATAGGTTTGGGGGCTTGAGTGAAATGCTGTCCCATCCCTGCACCCATAACACCTATTTTTGCTTAATCCTCAAATGCAAATTGCAGAGTTTTAGAATTATGTTTGATATTGATTTAACATAGCACCATTTGATGTCAGTATAACACTCATTTTCCTTAGACCCTATCATGGGCGTCAATCCAGGGGGGGACAGGGGGTCACATATTGAAGGGTGGGGGAAACAGTAGGGCATGTCCGCCCCCCCCCCCCCCATATTTTGGAAGTCTTGTTATTTCATATATTAGGGTCTAAGGAAAATTTTTACGCGTCTTGTCCCCCCCCCCCCCCCCCCCCCCCCCCCCCCCCCCGAAAAAAAATTTCTGCGTTCGGCATTTCGCTTCTCAGGAAATTTTTGGTCGTAATTTTGTACACTTACCAAATTCTAAATTCTACTACGAGACGAAACACTATAGCAGACTCGAACCCTAATCTTATTAGTCCTTGACAAAATATAGCGTGGAGTTGTTCAAAGCATTATGTCTTGTACTGCAAAATGCACAATCCATAAAACTTTTATATTTTCGTAACATTTCTAATTAGTATACACTTCGTTAGGTAGTTGTCTCCTTGATGATTTTGCAGCTTTGTCTAAGAGGTGCCGTGTGCTTCTACCTTGACGGTAGGAACAAGATCCACAACAACTGGTTATACCACATCAACCCTGCCAGGACCAGAGAAGAACAGAACTTAGAGGCCTTCCAGCATTATGGGGATATCTATTTCCGAGCCCTGGACACCATCCAACCTGGTACAGAACTCAAGGTCTTCTACTCTGATGAATACAGACAAAAGATAGGATGCAAGATGATGCTGGATGACTTGAACTACCAAAAAGGTGGGAAAATGATGGAGAGGAATACTGAATTGTGAAGGAATCTATAATAATAATAATAATAATAGTAATAATAACCCTTATTTACCTAGGGTAGCCACTTCAGCTTTTATCAGCTGATCTTCCAGCGGGCCCTGCATAACATAATATGTTATTATTACCCTTCTCCATTCTTAAATGCCGAGCGCCTGGCTAGAAGGCAGAAGGTCCCATTTTTGTGAGTCTGTGGTATGACTCGGCCGGGGATCGAACCCATGACCTCCCGATCATGAGGCCGACGCTCTATCAGTTGAGCCAACATGCCCGGTTTATTATCTATCTATTAGTGATATGCACTGCATTCAGTTAAGTCACAATGAGTTGGATATTGAACTCGACAAAGTCCTGTTCATTATCTCATAGGACTTAACGTTCGTGCAGTGCATAGGCACTAAAGTACTTGCAAACATGAATTATTTGTATACCAGCATGCTTAGTAACATTTGTTCCGCAATTACCAGCACTTCCTACTTCAACTGGAGTTTAACCCGTTGCCTACTGAAACCGGACGGTTGCTGTAAAAAGTCAAAGGGAATTTGAGAATTCACTTTTCAGTGGGTTAAGTAAGAATTTTAACCCGCTGAGCATGATTCGATTTTAGTATATCAAGCATTTGGCATACACCCTAGCCTGGGTTTTCCAGAGCTTAGTGTTCAGTGGGTTTGAACCAAGGAAAAAATACACGAAGGCTCGGGGCGAATTCGCCCCTGAAATGCCAAAAAGAGCCCTGGAAAACTAAAAAAAGAGCCCCTGAAATTCTCATAGGGTCCAATGTAAACTGTAATGCAATGTAGAAAATTTGGGCGGATGGGCTCAAAAAGTAGCCCCGGAAAAAAAAAAATAAATTTTTTCCCGGGTTTAAACTGGATTAAAGATGTAGGAACAGGGTTAGGGTTGTGATAAAACTTTAGGTTGAATTAAGAGTTAGGTTTGGCATTTTGTTAGGATTGAAGTAAGCAATTCATTTAGCATTGGAAATTGAAAGCAAATGAATTTTTGGCAGATTGTATACTGTAGTTTTCATCCCTATTCTTCCTGTGATAGAGATTTTGTTTTCTGTTGTGACCTGAATGGCATAGATCCAGTGGAAGGGATTTTTTTATGCCTCCGCCCACCGAAGTTGGGTGCCCGAGGCATTTTGTTTTTGGGGTGTCTGTCTGTTCGTCCGTCCCGTTTTCATTCTCGCGATAACTTAGAACCGTTTGACGGATCAACTTCAAACTTGGCTCATGTATGCATATGGGAGGTACAATGATCTGATTAGATTTTGGGGTCACAGAGGTCATTATGTACATAGAAATAGTTCGTTCTCGCGATAACTCAACAACCATTGGACGGATCAACTTCAAACTTGGCTCATGTATGCATATGGGAGGGACAATGATCTGATTAGATTTGGGGGTCTCAAGGTCAAAGTTCAAAGGTCACAGAGGTCATTATATGCATGAAAATTGCTTTTTCTTGCGATAACTTAACAACTCTGTGATAGTTCAACTTCAAGCTTGACTCATGTATGCGTATGGGAGGGACAATGGTCTGATTAGATTTGGGGGTCATAAGGTCAAAGATGTCATTGTATACATGAAAATAAAAAAACTCAACATGAATGTGCCATATACTTCCGATCTGGCAATGGCCGAGGAATAGATTTCGACCGTGCGTGGTCGAGGATTCATCTAGTTTCTTAAACAAAACTTATTATGTATGATAATTAGTTTAAGACACTCGTTTCTGTAATGACAAAAATAGATTTCCACAAACCAGAAGAAAACTATGAAGTTTTTGAGAACACAAATAAATCATATTATGTGATGATGTAGATTACAAAGGAGCAAATATAGGAGATAGAAACCAACCTACAGGTACCAGTGTCATTAGAGAATGTGGGCACAACACGACGGTGAAAGGAAGTGGTTGGCTCATGACCAAAGTGCTGGGAAAAACGTTTGTTGTAGAAATTTTGTAGGGTCAGCAAATCTGCATCTGACAGATAACTTAATATTACTTAAAGGTATTGGCTAACTTTGTGAGCATCTGATTTAAAAAATTCTCAAACTAAGATGAAACATGTGTATGAGTACTTGTATTTGTACTCAAAAACCCTGAAACCAACCATAATTTGGAATGAAAAACTGTAAGTTAGACGCAAACCGTGATTTTATTGGCTTTCGTCTCGAGAGACAATGAACTAAGAGGACCGTTTGCAGGAATTCAAAAATACCGTTACCTGCCTTCCGTCGCGTGATACGCCAATACACACAGTGCGGTCCATTGAGTCATGCGCGCATGCGCACTCCTTACGTCTGGTCTGTGCAACCGACCCTCGTATATTTTTTAAACATTGGTTCACATTTCTAATATTTAAAATACTTCCTGTGGTTATTATACTCTGAAACTTTCAGATTGGTATTTCAACACTATAACCCTAATGTTTAGCCCATTTTCAAGTAACAAGATGAGATTTTTTAAAATTGTAACAATGTTAACCAATGTCTTTAAGTGCTTTATGATAAAATTGTGGTGTATTATTTCTTTCCAGATGCTGATGACTTCCAGTGCAAGGAGTGCAAGGCCAGGTTCAAGACCTCAAAGAGTATGCTGAGACACATCAAGTTTTCCCATGAGCAGGAGGAAGGACCTTCTAAGCCTCAGCTTCCACAGAATAATGCTTCCAGTCAGCCTGCCAGGATGGACAGCACTGCTTCAGATCAACTCGCACAACTTGCCAAACGCGTCAGAAAAGAGATGGCATCCCAAAAGGAAGTTTTCCGCAGGTCTTCTGGGAAAACTGCTTCTCAGGGTCATTTCATCAAGGAAGATGGAATTGCCCAAACGGTTAGGACACACTCTAAAGCCCCTCTATCCCATGGCAGTGTACATCCCTCAAGACGTACACGTAGAAATGAGCTACCTGTAAGAAGAACCATGAGTAACACTAGCAACAATTCTGCTGTGACAAAGAAGGTAAAGAAAAGTATTGTGTTGCCTAAACGAGTAGCGTCAGCCCCAGGAGGTGAGGATCATGTTTGCCCCACATGTGGCAAGAGTTTTATTAATGAGGGTATGTTGGCTTCTCACCAACTCTTCCACCGAACCACAATCACAGAGTATAACTGCGAGGTGTGCGGCCTAGTCACCAAGACTTTTCAAGAGTTCATCAGGCATCGAAATAGCCATGCAGAGCGCTTACATAACTGTTTTCTCTGTGAGAACAAGTACCGTTACGTGTCTAGTTATACGCGACATTTAAACAATGCCCACCATGTCCAGAGTCGACGGGAAAAGTACATCTGTCGGCTTTGCAGACTACCAGTGCGTGGTAAAATGAACATGGTGGCACACAGGGCTGTCTGCACACCAGAGAAGAAGGATGAAGAAGAGTGGAAAAGAGAAGAGGCTGAAGCAGAAAAAAGATCAAAGGCACTGAGAAGTCGAGAGCAGGGTTCTTCCAAAAATCTTGTCGAAGGACATGCCTCTGTCTGTGAGGAACCTGATAGGAATGAACCTGATGAGCTGGAAGATGAAGGATCTGGAGGGTGGATCAGTGAAAAGGAAGATCCTGGATCAGATGAAGAGCAATTGGGCAGTGACAACAGTGCTTCAGGAATTCAAGATCATGATGAGGATTCCATGTCTGACTCACAGCATGGGAAACCTGCATATAGGCTCAGGTATGCGCAAGAAGAGTCAGATAAACTTGGAAGGCCCTTTGGGTATTACAACAAACCTCGTCCGTTTCAATGCAAGTACAAGTCCTGCCGTAAGAGCTATGCCAGTCAGAATGACTTGTTGTCTCACGTTCGCCGCATACACAAACGTCAAAAGCCACAACAAGCCCATTTACGTCCGTACAAGTGTGAGCAGTGCCCACGAACCTTCTGCTCAGAGCAGGCTTGGAACAACCACAAAGTGGACCACACAGGAATCAAACCCTACAAATGTGAACCCTGCTTTAAGTGGTTCCGAACATCCAAGAAGCTGTATTTGCACAGATTCAGGATGCACAGAGAACATGTCAAGAAGCATGAGTGTAAAATTTGTAACAAGAAGTTCCTAGAACGATGCGCATTGAGGAAGCATGAGCAGCGCCATCGGGGGGAGAGGAACTTCGCTTGTGAGATTTGCCAGAGGACCTTCACTGCCAAGTTCAGCCTCCAGAACCATATGATGAGACATACGAACGAGAAGCCATTTGTCTGTGAAATATGTGGGAGAAGGTTTTCTCTCAACCTCTACTTAGTACGCCATGCTGCTACTCATGGGTCAAATGAGGCAATCAAATTTAGAAGTGCTTCCAGTGATAAGTAAATTTCTGAGTAAGACTATGAAACTATGCCCAGTACAGGTGTATTTGTGAACAGGCACCCTAAGTTTTGTCCCATCTGCGAACAGTTATTATTCGCTTGAATTATCGCATCATGAATAAGAATTGAATGGAAAGTATCATTTTACTTGATACTTTGTCTAAACCAGGGGTGGCGCCAGAGTATTTTGATGGGGGAATGGGGGGGGGGGGGGCAAGATGACGCACCACAGGTGAGTTTATTTAGGTTTTAAAGTTTCAAATGAAAACAAATGGGCTATGATATAGTTGCATGAGCCTGCCCTCTCCCCCATACCCCGCTTTCTTTTTTATCCTCTTCTTGGTTTATCACTTGAAAAATGAAAAAGGGTGACTGCCCCCACCCCTCATAGCGCCACTCCTGGTCTAAACCAAGGTCTTTTGTGATTACAGCTTGATAAAGTAATCAAATACATGTACATGTATATCTAAAGATTATGGAGAGGGACACTTGGCCGATTTTGTACAGGGCTTGATGTAACGCATTGAGGGAAGGGCACCTCACAGCATTGGGCAGGTAAACTGATGTGTGACTGAGTACAAACTAAATGAAAGAACTGACCAAGAGGGATGAAATACTGTAACAGAAAGTGTTATGAAAGTAATATGATAAATATGTTATCAATTTTCTTGACCACAAAATATAGCACTGATCATTGATGCACTTGCCAGGTAATGTTTCCTTTGTGTTGTGATCGGCAAAAGCTTTCCATTTCATGCTGGTACAAATCCGTTGATGCCCACATTCTCCATAATCAGATCTCGTATGAAATAGTTGCATTTGATTATTTTTTTTTTCCGATGAATCTAATGTTTGGAGGAGGGGTTTATACATAGCTAAATGCAATCAGAAGATGAAGAAAAAACAGAGATCCAGTTGAAGTGATACGCCTGTGGAAAAACTTAAGTGTACATTCCGTTTGCTATTAATTTGAACCTCCTTTCAAGTTCCACAGCAAACTCGCGCATGGGTTCCCTCCTCTGTTCCTTTCAAGGAAGAGTCTTTGTTGCTCCCCTAGGTCGTGCACTCTGGAATATGAATTCTGGAGGAACTTCGGGATCTCCTCTGCAGTCTTTCAGCGACATGCTGCTCTTTTCTTTGCTCTTAAACGCAAGCTACACGTCTGTGATGGCGAGACTAACCAAATAGCGTGTGGCTTGCTGTGCACCACCTTAAGTTTATTCACTTGTCTAAGTTTGTTGTCGCTTTGTTTGAATTGAATTTTTTCGTAAATTCTGAAAAATTATCATGACCATAATAAGAAAACAACTAATGTAGACCAGTGAGTAAAGATGGCACGCGGCAAGGAGCACGCTGTTTGGCTAGTCTCGCCATCACAGATTTATAGCTTGCTTTTAGTGTTTAAGAGCAAAGAAAAGAGTAGCACGTTGCCATTGTCTTGTCCTGAGAAGGCATTGCATGCTGATCATGACGATTAATGGTAGTAGGGACAGGTATGACTTCATACTGCTGGCTTGTTCCTGCTTCTGAGTCCACATCACTAAGGGATGACCTGAAGACTGACTTTGCGTAATCTTGCTTCAAGAGTTCTCTGGTAATTTGCTGGTGGTCCTCTGCATCAAAGGGACTTTCCAGTGATCCTAAGACTTCCTCAATAGCATCATGCCATCTCTGACCATTGCATTGGCTCTATCCATCCTTTCTCTCAATTCCGTGATAGGAGCCTGGTGCTTCCTTAAGTCCTCGAAGATCTTCGCTAGTTCCCTTTCTCTGCCTTCAAGCGCCTCAATATGTCGCTTTATTGACTCTTCCTCCCCTTCTGTTTTGGTAGCCTTCCTTGATTCTTTAAAAATGGTTTTGAAAGCACTATACTTTCGCTCATTCTTTACTGCTTCTTCACCCTGTAGAACTTCCATCTTTTCAGTAGACGTTTGCTCTCTTGAAGACTTTCTACTGTGAGACTCTTCCATCTTATTCTAAAACTTATGGAATAAATCATGTCTACAGAGAGAATTTAGGTGAAGCCCATGAAATGCAAACCTATCACTGCTCAACCCAACAAGCTAAGCTATACGGTCAACCTGATACTACCATACCCAAAGCATCAGTCAGGGGCCCCTGGGGAGCATTTCATGAAAGGACTTGTCGGATGTTTTATCCGACAAAGTCTGTTTTATCCGACAGTTGCCATAGTAATGATGCTTCTCAGCCAATCAAAATCAAGGAAAGATGTCAGATCTGACAACTTGTCAGACGACAAATGTTGATGAAACGCCCCCTTATCATGTCACCATCCGAAGCCGAAATACAATGCTCATGACCCTACATGCATGCCACTAATCCACACAGGAATGCAGGACGGTGACTCCAACGTAATTCACAGTTGCTCAACAGTGCACTACAATTTCATATCGATGATGCATATCTACTACAATGAAAGCATCAATAACATGTATTGTTAGTCATGAAATTTAGACTAATTTCCAACAATTTTTTCTAATAAAACTTGAACTTCCAGTCTTCCACACACAAAATGACCTAAATTTGCATGTTTAAACCAAACTTTCAAAGGGTTCATGGATTAGCCAGAACAGCTAATATCAATTCCAAAACAAAGGAATGCTCAGCTTTAACCAGTTCCCAAAAGTTTAAAGGCTTAAGTAAATAATAATAATAATAATAATTAGACCATTTATATAGTGCAGTCACTATGTAAATATACTCTACTGCGCTGTAGTGTAACAGAGCTCCCAACAATGCTACTGCTCAAACATATTAAACATATGCATGTAATACAATTAACCAAAAACTTCTGAAAAAAGAGGGGTCTTCAATAAACGTTTGAAGATGGTAACAGTTGGTGCTTTTCGTATTTCCAGTGGTTATTTGTTCCAAAGCTTTGGAGCAGCGCAACTGAAAGCACGATCCCCAAGAGTTACTTTTGTTCTTAGGTGAGGTAGCTTTGCCCAAACCCATAAAATTTGTGCTTCTTTCTCTTTTAACATTTATTTGTTTACCTTAATCCCTTTTTTCACAAATTGTTACCCAAATTGCACATTATAAGATAATGCAGAGCTCAAGTGCAAAATACACGTACTGAATTTTACAAAACATTCAAATTCCAAAGACAGTACCAAATCAAAATCCCCTAAAATATTACCATTTTGAGGGGTATATATATATACCAAGGAGCTGTTTCTACAAAACTAATTTAAGTAGAATTCATGGGATATGGTTCAGTGTTCTTTCAAAGTCACTGTTTATGAATTACAGCTTGAACTCTTTTTCGTGTTCCTTCTTGGTCTTCACATGTGTACTCACGATGGCTTGAGCTTGAGAGTTTAACAGCATTGCCACGAGTCTTGAAGTGATGCATAGCGAGCTTTATTTATTTATTTATTTATATGGAGGTGTCGTGGTCTAGTGGATACGTGGCTGGACTGTAGATCACAAGGTTGGCAGTTCGTGTGCCGCCGTGGCACCAGTGTCCTTTGGCAAGACATTAATCTACAATTTTGCCACTCTCGACCCAGATGTAGTAAAAGAGTACCCGGTAGAAAGAATTTCCTTGAAATGCTAGAGCACCTTAATGGCTGCCTTGCTAAAGCCGAGGTAATAACAGGGGAGCGCCAGGAGCATCAATTCCGATGGACATGAGCGCTATACAAGAACCCACTGTTATTATTATTATTATTATTGTTATTATTATTATTTATTTAATTATTATTCAGGATTTCAAAATGCACATATATGTACAAGAAAAATACAGAATATCATGAGTATCACAACAGCAACAGAAATAAAGGACCTGGATCAGAGTAGAAGGTGCTGCTTGGCCAGGGTTTGGAAAAGGTTAACTAAATTACCATGACCGACAGGTCTTCCTTCCCAAACCCCTTCAACTCCATCCAGGTCAGGATAAGAAAATTAAAAGACAATGACACTATGAACATGGCGGACAAAGAAAGCGGACAAAATAAACAACCTCTCATTCTACCCTTCACAATGGTTCTGGCAGTCAAAAGAACATCCCTTCACAGCTATTATGCTTAATCATGTAGTTCCAGGTGAATATGCATGTGACATCTGTTCCACATATTTTAGACAATAGCAGTGAAGGGATGTTCTTTTGACTGCCAGAACCATTGTGAAGGGTAGAATGAGGGGTTGTTTATTTTGTCCGCTTTCTTTGTCCGTCGTGTTCATAGTGTGAATTATAAGTGTATAACTAGAAACCGACGGCACCTTAGGTGCTTGCTGAAGATGAAGCCTTCCAGTTCTAAATCTTGGATGCATGCATCATCTAAGTCGTGGGCACAGTGTTGTTGATGGTTGTTTGTCAATACACCCTTCATTATTTTTTTTTACTTGTTTCTTAGGAAATTTCAAGCCTCTTTCCTTCTCTGAATCCATGGGGATCCACAGAGACCACTGGTTTCCTTCTTGTGACAGTATTTCATCCCCATGGCCCATCTTCACCCATTAGTTTATACACGGTTACTGTATTTGATTTGACCAAATTACTGACAGTAACATGATCATGGGACAAAATCTTAGTCAAGAAGGAGGACCATCCAGGTTAAAGTGATTAAGTTTGCTGTCTCCTTCCCAGGCAGCCAAGTTTTGCACTCTCGGAGTTATATGTTTCATGTCTGTTATTCTTGACTTTCTGTTGTATATTTTCATGTATTTTTATTGTTCTGAAATTGCCAAACAAATGATAATAATAATAATAATAATAATAGCTTTGACTTGAGTACACTTGCTATTTCTTGTTAATTCATCATTCCATATTGCTGACCAGTGACAGATCAGATATGTGTATTGATATATCGGGTGTAAATGAAGATAAAACAATCTCATTGCAAATTACTTGCATCTTTTACATGTGTGTATATATATTTTTGAAATGGGCCAAAAGTGGCCACCCTATAACAGGAATTGGTACAAGTGTACTAGTATAGACTCTTGTATATTGTAGGAAAGCTGAGAATCTGTAGTGATCTTGTCCTGTTAAGAAAATATCAATTTTTTTTACCAAAATGCTTATATTTCAAGCCAGTTACCTAGAACTATTGCCAGAATTAATACCAGGTGTCATGCCTCTAGTATTCTTACATAGAGCATTTGATTTAAAAACTTGACTTTATAAAGTGTGCCTCACAGCATAACAGGACAGTAATTACTTTTAAAGGCAGCAAAGCCACAGCAAAAACTTGAAAAGGTCACCTTTTAAAATCAAATGCTCTATGTAAGAATACTAGGGGCATAATACTTATTATTAATTCTAGCAATAGTTCTGAGTAATTGGGTTCAAATGGGCATTTTGGTGCAAAATTTGCCATTTTTGGTCATGTTGACACAATTTAGGAAAAATTTTTGAATAGGATGCACTGGAATTCATACATCAAAGTTTTATCATCAAAACCGATTTCTATTTATTTTACACAAAAATTGTGATGTGTTGATTTCTTCAACCCATTTTGTTTGTGACTGACATAGTCTTACCAATGATTGCCACCGATTTTTTCTTTCAAGCAACAGGAAAAAGAATGTTAAGATGTGTGAATTATCCTTATCAATTATAATACTCATTTCAGTATTATCAAAGGGACAACCTTTTGTGCAGAAGTATCCCGGAAATTCAGTCTGTACACGAATTCTTGTATGTGTACCGGTAATCTACAGTGTATATCAGTGTACATGGAACTACAAAAATATCCATAAAGAGATTCATCAGATTGGTGAAGTTCTAACAAAAAGAGATTTTCATCTTTTCACAATCAATTTGTTGTTGTTACCTTGTAAGCTTTCACCTAGTACCTGCAGGTTTCTGCAGGCTTCATCAGACTAGCGCTGACTCAACGTAGATGGGCAGTAGGCGAAAGCTAACAAGGTAACAACAAATTGATTGTGAAAGGATGAAAATCTCCTTTTGTATGAAAATATGTCATTTTATACCTTTTTAAAAAATATCATTTGAAGTAATCAAATATTTCTAAAGTTCTTGTACATTTATATCCAAGGATCAAGTCTTCCAAGAAATCTCATGTGAAAAGAAATTGTCCTACAGGTATATGAATGCTGCCCCCATTTGACAGGAATAAGCAAGGGCCAGTCCCTTTTTGGTAGTAAAAGTGCAGTGATGACATATTTCTCAAGAGCAGAATGCAATGTTTAATTTGTAAATTTATTAGCAATTCAGGGTTTGTTTTTTTTTTCTTTTTGTTAAGGTGAAGCACAAAGAACATGTTTGGAACATTTTCTGAATGATTTCTTTGCTAGCATTCTGTTGACCTTTAAGCCTTCCGTATGTAAATGGTTCACTTATTTTTTTTCTCTTAAATGTTACATCTGACCATTGAATGCTTTATATAACACAGTGGAAACCATGCAAAAATGCAGCGTTGTAGTTCTGTATGCTGAAATAACTTATGAAAAGTATTCCTTAATTTTTCTAGTTTGAAAATCGATTCTTGCCAGAATGTTTCTTGATTAACTCACCATGATTTGAGGAATTTCAAGTTATCGTTTTATTGCAGAAACCCACAACTACTACTACAATTAATTATATTTAACACTATAGTACAGTGGACTTTCAAGTAGGACGAATGTTTTTTGGGGGTTTTTTTTGCAGAAACCCACAACTACTACTACTACAATTAATTGTATTCAAGTGGGTCAAATGTTTTTTCTAGTACATGTATGAGGTATCTACTGTGTACTATGCATTGTCTTACGGGATGTTGCAAGAAAGTTGAATTGCGTTCAACTGCAAATCAGTTGCAAATTTTGCAACAGATTGTAAAGTTGTGTTTGATTTGCGATTGATTGCAAGTCTCGTGCGTGATATTGATATTGGACACATTTTTTTTTATTTTTTACCTGCAACAGGATGAATTTTAAGACACTCTACTGCGAGGGCTTAAGGCCTACCCAGACCTCTCCGATAGTGATGATGGTAGCATTGTATTATACATGTATATGTACACACACGTATTGTTACATTACTGATAATGATATGAAATCAGTGAGATTTTGTCATGTAAATACTTGGACACTGCCTCCATCATGTCTTCTGCTAATCACAGAACACAAAAGGAGACAAGTTACAGGCTCAAAGATGTTACCGTTCAGCCCTTGTCCTCAAAAAGTCGATGCTGAGCTAATCCAACAATAAAGATATTGAGTAGTCATTAGCATCAATCATCAAAGTTCTATTTACTATTATTTTCACTGCCTTTCACACGGGGGATGAGAGAAAGAGAGAGTGTTTGGGGAATGATTTATCATATAATTAAATTATTACCGATGAGGTCTGTCCAGTCCTTTGTCAATGCTTGATTATATATATATATAAAAGGAGAATGCAACCCTTGCATCAATGTGCTTTTTGTGAATAGAGATGAACAAGACAGATAGACAGTGAAAGTTTGAGCAAAATCGGACAATCTGTTCAAGAGTTATGAATTTTGAAAGTTTAAGCAAATCCCTATTATAGGGATCCTTGAGTTGTCAACTTTGCCAGCATCTGTGATGTCATCGTGGACAACTTTCCATTCATTTTGTGTATGATTTAAAAAAAAAATTGATTTATATGAAATTTCGAGTCAGGAATCAACATAATTCTTCCCAAAATGCTTGCAAAATTGATGTAGCCATGTCATACTCAAACAGTAAATCAAAAGAATTTTTATTTTTCTTGAAAATGAAAAAATGCTAAATTCTGTGCATAAAATGAATGGAGAGTTGTCCACGATGACATCACAGATGCTGGCAAAGTTGCCAACTCAAGGATCCCTATATAATAGGGATTTGCTCAAACTTTCAAAATTCATAACTCTTGAACAGATTGTCCGATTTTGCTCAAACTTTTACTGTTTACTCTTCTTGTTCATCTCTATTCACTGAAAGCACACTGGGTTGCATTCTCCTTTAAGTATGTATTGAGCATAAGCAAATGAAAAAGCAACAAGAATCAAGAGAACATCTTTACCAAATTAGTGGAATATTGGAGTCCTGCTAAGGTTTTAGTGAGATAAATGCCAATTCATTCCTTGTTTTAAAAGAAACCCAAACAAAAACAAAAAACCCACAAACACACCCTCACAGAGAGAGAGAGAAAAAAACTCCGCCCCAAAGTTTCTGACACAATTCGAGATGGGGGGGGGGGGGGGAGTGAGATGAAGAGGGCGAGACGTAGAAAGTGAGACGTTTCAGGTGTCTATTTTACCCTCCCCCCCCCCCCCAAAAAAAAAGGAATAAAAAAAAACTCACTGTCAATTAGCAAAATAATTCGGCCCCCATCCACCCTGATTTAACACCTACAGTTTTGTATTGTTCTGTTTTGTTTGTATAATACATATATATATATATATATATATATATATATATATATATATATTTCATATTCACTAATCAGTCATAATCATACATTCTACTCAAATCATGAAAAAAGAAATTTTAAAGAAATAGACAAAGAAAAAGAAATAATGAATAATTGTAACATTTAATATTCAAGTTGCTCATAGGCTCGAAAAACCATTTAAAAAAACCCCAGGGGCGTCCCCCGTCCGCCTTAATTGCCTAATATCCCTGTAACTTTTAAAAAAACATAGCTTCTACCATCATTCCTGGCATCATTTATACAAATCAGAGTGATGATATTTCATGTACATGTTACACTGGCGCACTGGTGGCGATTTTCTTTTGTTGTTGGGGTGCCCCCCCCAAAAAAAAAATCATGACCAAGGTTGTTTTTTTTTTCTCTCAGATATTGTCTATATCTCTTTAACAATGTCGATGCATCGATTTTTTTTTCCGGAATATCTAGCAGATTGGGCCATTTTTTTATTCTGTCATTCTTCAATTTCCTAGAGGACCTTTTTTTTTTTTTTTTTTTTTTTTTTTTTTTCCCGTCAGCAGCTGGATCCCTCCTGTTCTTTCATTTGATAGCGCAGACCCCCCCCCCCCCTCCCCCGTTGATATTTGGCTCATTACGCCTCTGAGTTACATGTCTAATACAGAGACCATACCTGTCTGTATTCCGAGGAGAAAAGTCAGAAATCAAAGTATGCCTTTCTGTACATTGATTCCATACCTGAGGACGGCAGCTGCAGCTGTGAAAAGTTAACTTGATAGGTCTCAATAATTCACATGCCTCCCAAGTCGGCAAGCAGTGTTGGGTCCGAGACAGTCTCAGACGAGACAGAGACCGAGGCCGAGACAATGATCCCCGAGACAGAGACCGAAACAGAGACACTTGTGTCCAGAACAGCCGAGACCGAGACATTAGCGTCCGAGACCGAGACGAGACACGAGTCCGAGACATGTCTCAAGAGACCGAGACATGTCTCAAGACACCGAGACATGTCTCAAGACACCCAACACTGTAAATACTTGAGTATAATGCGTCGTTGGGCGCCCGGCCGTGAATTCTGAATTTTGTTTACTTCTAGTTTTTTCTGCGCATGTATTTTTGTATGTATTCTCTGATTCTTAAATAAAAATCAAAAATCTACAAACTGTATTTCAAGGTATCCAACTCTGAATCTCTACTTTCTTTCGGGTTCTTTTTATTTTCGGAATGAAATCAATGTGATTTTGTTCTACAGACTTAGGTAAAGCAGTGAGATTAACTCATCAAAATTGAGCTCTTTTTCATTGTCTCGCCGATGACTCAGCCTCCGAGACACGATGCATTTCCCTTCGAGACAGAGACCGAGACCAAGACATTAGCATCCAAAACCGAGACGAGACAAGAGACACACAATCACTGTCTCGAGACCAAGACATGTCTCAAGACACTCAACACTGGCAAGCACGTGGCAATAGACACGGCCAGAAAATGAAAAGGTTTCTGAATCAAATAAATATATAATTCATTTGGCAAAAAATGCATGTCGTAAATTGGAGCTTACACGATACTGCATTCTGAGGAGAAAACTTGTCCAAGATTTTGTCGGTTATCGGTAGGCCTGTCATTGGTCTCGAGGCGAGGTTTCATCAGTTACCTTAAGGTACACATCTCTGCCAATAATTAAGTCTGGTCCAGAGCAAGGTCATGGAAAAAGGTAAGAAGTTTCGTCTTCAAATAAAATCTATATACATGTATTTTTTCATTTTTAAAATTCATTTTTCATTTCTGCGTCATTACGTAAGACCAGCATGATCTTTTTATGTGCAACAATGTAGATACTCCACGTACACTGTACTGACTTTTGACTTTTCGAAGCCTCTTTCTCATAGAGCATTGGTCCTACATCTTGTCCAGTCGGTTCTTTCGTGTTAAATAGAAGCCCCCACCCCCCCCCCCGGGCCCCTATTTGGTTATTTGACATAGTGGATAGTGGAGATGTCGTTCTGGTTTTGAAATTTATGCAAGCAACATATCAATGAAATGAAATCCCTTGCGTGGCACGTGAAGAGTTAAAGGAAGCTACAAAAAGTGAACACCCTCAAGTCCAGTCGTTCTTAAATCAAACACTATCAAAGGTAAGACGGAATAAAGCATATCTAGCGAAAATCTGAACTAACTCGGACACGGAATAAAAAACTTATGGTTATATGAAATTTCTGTTTGACATTTTTTACACCACCATGCATATGGCTATTGCTGACATAATTATGTGGACAACTCCGATTTCTGTACGCACATAATTAGACCCTTTCATTTTGCTTAATATTTTCATAAGTCAAACAAGATATATAGTATAGGAGTGTTTTCTCCACAACATGTTTGGACAAGGACAATGAAAAAGTATATGTTCTCCAAGATATTAAAAATATGTGAAATTCTGTGTGCAAAAGATAATATTACTCAAATTTTTCGCTGATCTATTCTATTCTATCTTAGCTTTGACTCGACTTGAGAGTCTCGGTTTCTTTTCAAAGATAAATGCACAATGCAAGGGTGTCATTTAAATGCGCAATCACCTTTTGGAGTTTTCCATGTGCAAGAATACCTTAGCTAGCATCTTTTTTCTTAACATTTTGATAAGGAGTTCGGTTTATGCTAAAAAAAAAAATTTTAAATAAAAAAAAGAGGTCTAGATGTATGCTACCTAGTAGGATGTTTATGATGTTGTATATTTGTATAGGTTAACCCATTCGTGACAGGAATTATTTAAAGCCTAATTTGATCAGCTTCTATTCTTCAAATTGGCAACACCAACATTTTTATTTTATTACATTTTTCATATAAAACGTCATGTATCTGAAATGTATATAAATTGACAGAAATTATCATGAGAAGTCAAAAAGTTGCCAATTTGCAGGGAAAAACGGTGATTTTAAACTTTCTATCACATTGCCAATTTAAAGATTTTAATGCTTATTTTCCTTTAAAATTTTTTCAGCATCAAACAACAAATATTGACGCGACCAAAATGGGCACAGTTTGTGTAGAATTTTTTGCTCTTTCTGCTCATGTATTTGGTATGATTTTTAGGGCTTTGCTTCAAAAGATATTAGGCCAAACCACGAAATGTGGACCTATGTCACGAATGGGTCAAGTATCATGGTATATTTTCTATTACTATGATATTCTTCTGAAATCATTTTGATTACGATATTCTTATATTCGGTTACATTTAAAAAAGACACATAACGCTAACAAAAATATATGTAGGTGGCACTTTCAGCTGTTCAGTGTCAAGTTTTATTTTTTTACCATGATAGTCTTCTTGCTCCACAACGTCCCCAATATAACCAAAGAAAAGAAAGAAAAAGAAAGAAGAAAAAAATATGCAAAAAAAAAATCCCAAAGGAACTGTATTGTACTGTATTATATCCATTTCCCGTCTAAATTAAAATCTAAAAGAAACAATGATACATTCATATGACAACTGATTAAAAAAAGACAGAGGAATGGCACAACAACGCTGTTTTGTAGAGGTCCCTACTGAATGCAAGAATGAAAATGAAAAACTACAGGTAGGCAATAATACTCTTATCTTTATATTACGAAAGTACAAAAACAGAACAGAAAGGAATGAACGTCTCAAAAATACACAATTTTGTAGTTAGGTAACATGATTTTATATACTTGGTTTGAGTAAACCTATATCGGTTCCAAAGATTGAAAGACTTTTTAATTTTTCCGCTCGAAACGTGTTGTATAAATACATGAAGTCAGAAACTGGTTATGGTGATATAGTATAGGAGGAGGAGGAGGAGGACGAGCAGGAGCAGCAGGAGGAGCAGGAGGAGCAGGAGGAGGAGGAGCAGGAGCAGGAGGAGGAGGAGCAGGAGCAGGAGCAGGAGGAGCAGGAGCAGGAGGAGGAGCAGGAGCAGGAGGAGGAGCAGGAGGAGGAGGAGGAGCAGGAGCAGGAGGAGGAGGAGCATTGAGCAGCTAGGATGGAGTATCATGTAGCAGGAGTAGGAGATCTCATGAGGCAGTAGTAGCATTATGCAGTAGAGGATGATGGAGGATGCATGATTATTAGTATTTATTATCATTATCATTATTATTATTATCATTATTATTATTATTATTATTATCATTATTATCATTATTATTATTATTATTATTATTATTATTATTATTATTTATTATCATTATCATTATTATTATTATTATTACTATAATTACTATTATCATTACTGTTGTTGTTATACTTGTTGTTAAATCATGTCTTTATTTCATCAAAAGGAATACATGTGAACATTCAAGACCAGGTCCAATGACAGGTAACACAATATATAAACAAATACGAATAATAATGCAATACAATTACAAATTATACAATAATTACGGCTGGTTACAACTTTATTCAAGCATAGTTTGGCAACAGCATAAGAAAATAATGATAAGAATAGGATCATGTTTTTCTGAACGTGTTGGTAAAATCTGGTGGTAAGAGCGAGGTATTATTATTACTACTACTACTATGAATGATATCTATATAATCATTGTTGTTGTTGTTGTTATCATCATCACCACAGTTACTTATTTCTATACATCGTGAGCCAAGATGAGCGAAGCAAGGAGACAGGCAATGTTGAGAATAATGAACGCGGTTAAGTGGCGTCCTGAGCCGTCGACCTCCAGCTGGTCGCCATAGTGATCCAAAAGTGACATAATCACACCATTGGTCCACCCGAAACCAGCCTAGTTAAACAAACAAACAAAAAAGAGGGGGAAAGAGATATTTACGTACAGTAACACACTCCATTTTCCATTTGGGCTTTGTTCACTCTTATTAAAAATGGTGCTAATTATATAGAACCCTTTCTTGTCCCACATTTGGAACCTTTCAAGGTTCTTCAAACTTAGAACTGTCCCAGCAGAAGATTACTCGAGCTTGCCTTCATATCGTGAAATGAATCGGAGGGAAAATGATTAATGATGAACAGAATTTCACTGAGACATTTTGCATACGGCCCTCAATCCTTTTCTTTTAATGGTGACGAAAACAATTTAGTATAATACTACTCTGAAAAACATAAATATCAAAAGAAGATTCAAAGGTTTCCGACTCAAATTCTTGATTATTCACGTCTACATCGATAGATATGGAATACAAACGGGATTTTTAAAGTTTAGTTATATTTATTTTCCACAAATCAAATTTAAAAAAAAACCCAGAATAAACAATCAAACAGAATAATATACAAAAAGAGAAATACATTTTTTTAAAAATAGTAAGAATCATCAAGCCAATCAAAATATGGGAATCGACATAAGACCAATATTATTATTATTGACCTATCAAGGTCAGGCCCCCTTGAGGCATTTTCCCTGGAAGGTCTATTGGTTATTTTGACCTTAACACATTAGCTACTGCACCGGGTGGCCCCTGTGTTAAGCCTATGGGAATGTAAGATTTCAGTAGTCAAAGGGTTAAGTCTCACCTGCACTGCATATTCTCCACCATGTCCTGGTACGCCTTGTTTTTCCACATCGTACTGCAATTTGATAGTTGAAGCAGAAAAGGGATAAAAAAAAAATGGTTCGAAGAAAATTCTGCATTAGCGTGACGTCGGGAAGGAAGCAACTTCTAACTCTCTTCTATATACTTTTCACACTTTTTTCTGGTAACTTTCTACCATGAGCCTTATTTGGGTATATCATATGTTTTTCTGCCCATTTTCGTTATCTATTCATTCAATTTCATCATTTTACTGACGAATTATAAACGATTCTCACAGTCTCACAGTAGCCGTGAATTCGCTTTTAGTTATGATACGATTAATGCTATTATAACATTTCCAAATCAGATCGAAGATCGATCGTAAAGTGTGCTGTGTGGTTTCAGTTATCTCCATACACTAGATCCATAACAACAAACGGCGAAAAATACGAATATGCTGCTTAGATCACAGATCCTACTGTCCAAAGAATTGCAACATTTCAAAATGATTACTTTCCTTATTACTAATTATGCATGCCTACATAATAGAAACATAACAGTGATAAAGGATTGCGTCTTTTACTTTCTTCTGAAACTGCCACAGTAGGTTGAAAAAATCAGATGAATTGACGAGTTGGGAAGGAATAGGCAATACCTTTTCAAACATTAGGTCAGTCTCCTTAAAGGCTCTCCAGTTGGTCAGAGTCCAGTTCTGCGCAAGCTTCAATGCATAGTCGTTTGCCTCGTCGACGTCGCTTCTTCGTAGCGTGTCGATGACGATGTCCTGGAGAGGCGGCCAGGCATTAGGGTAGTCCCACTGCTGCCCTGATTCCGTCAATGATGTCGGGATTCCTCCGGGGTAGTCCAAAACACCTTCTCCCTGGAAGAAAGTCAGATACCTGTACAGTACTGCCCTACTTTGGCAAAATGGAGGAAGTGACATTTTCATCGAAAGTGACTATATTATACTATAGGTATGGCACATTTCACGCATGATTTATAACGGATAAAGCCATCAAAAGCTTGAATTATTCCGGAAATATTTTGGAGACCTTAAAAAAAGCAAGTCCACAGCATTGTCTAAAAAACCTTGGCAAGTTAAAGCAAACAAAATTATTTCCGATTACTAATTTCCTTGTTATCATGAAAATAGGGCAGTGTAGTCAACAAGGTTTTCCACGCTAAAAAGGAAGGTTGGCCAAAGCCATGCAGCTTTCAGATGAAACCTTTTCAAGTAATGATGAAAGTATCTAAAAAATGCCATTATAATATTATCCATACCAAATGTTTCAAGAGATAGGTAAGCCGCAAAGATGAATACATAAACCGTGTGAGAAAATACCCTAGATACAGCTTTCCAGCCCATTGTCGTCATATCTAATTCAATTTCATCAGTTTTCAATTCAATTTCGTCTTGAGAAGTTTACTGAGTTCAAATCCTAATTTCAGTTTCGTCGAATTGTCTTCCTATTCATTTTTCGTCAATCAAATTTAAAAATCAATGCATCAGTTGTCACTGCAATCCATGTCTGCCGCTAAGCGCGTTCGGAATGCTTGGATCATATTCGTCATTTTCAAACAAATTCATTATTTTGGACGAAAGTGAAAAACATATTCTGATATGTTATCAATGGAGTCGAATATGGGCGGGAAAACTTATAATAAACTAAATAATTTTTCCTTTTTTCTTCCAATTCACAGAGTAGTGGCTAACTCTTCAATCTCAAAATATGACAAATGGATTAATTTAAAATAACTTCTGAAAACTAGGAATGTCTTTGAGGGTTCATTTTGAAAATGCTTCAGACCTTTTTTCTTTTTTAAAACACATGCACACGTTGGTATCAATATGCATATAGCACATCAATTTATTTGATATACGATAAAACAGCAATGTAGATAAAATGCCTTGCTCAAGGGTATAGGTGCCGTGCCGGGGATCGAACCCCCTGACTCCAGTCAAATGCCTTAAACCACTCGACTACGGCACCTCTGTTTCAGACCTATATCTAATACAGTTTGATAAGCATATTAAAGTTGTGAGGCCACGCTTAAAGAAATAGGAGGAAACACGTCTACTTAACATGCTTAAAGAATGTTAATCAGTGGATTCTTGTGTAAAGTTCATGTCTGTCAGACATAACACTCCTGGCTGGCCTCCATGGCTGCCATTACAGCTCTACAACATTTCATGGAATTTCTTCCTACCGGGTAGCCATTTACTACACCTGGGTGGAGAGTGGCATGTAGATTAACGTCTTGCTAAAAGACTTAGTGACATGGCGGTACTCCATGTGATTTAAATTCTTCTCCACTAGATCACGACATCTATACATCTTCTCTCTTTTCCAAGGAGGTTAAAATCATTGACTATTTCAGGGGCGGCGTTACAGGGGGGCGGGGGCGAATCCCCCCGTGATTTTTCAAGTGATAAAAAAAAGGAAAAGAGAGGAGAAAAAGAAGAAAAAATAGGAGGAAGAAGAAAGAAGAGGGTGGGAAAAGAGAGGCCTGAGGATTGTAACGATGTAATACCCCTATTTGTTCATTCAAAGCGTCAATAAATTCACCTATGTGTCATCTTGCCCCCCCCCCCTATAAAAATACCCTGGCGCCGCCCCTGGACTATTTATATTTCAATCTCCTATTTCGGGTTATGCATAGGATGACCCATTTACCTTCAGGTAGTCAAGGACCTTTTGCTGTATCCCATCCTCATCATCAAAGCAAGAGGCCCACATGGGCATGATGTTGGATGGGTAAAACTCCTCGACTAGGTCTCCAGCTACGGTGTCGAAGTCGAACCAGGCGCCATCATCCTCACTCCAGAGGATCTCCGCGATGGCTTGCTTGCGATCGTTGTAAGCCTGAAGATAGATATCAGCTTTGTCTTGATCACCTGGAAAGATTTAATACTGTAAGGTAAAGCAATTTACAATGTGAGGGGGTCTTTTTTGATTATGGGCAACACCATGTGGTAGCCTTAGTAAAAGACCTTTTTTTAAATTTTTTTCTCGTAAAAAGAATTGGTTCTTTTGAACCCAAGGTAAAGCAGTGAATTAAATTCTAGCTTCTTTCTTCGCTAACTCAGATTTTTTTCTTTATTTTTCTTTATTTCTCTTTTGTTCATTTTCATTATTACAGCACATCTGAAATAATTAAAGAACCCTCAATATGTCCCTTGGATCTAATTTCGAAATGGTTTGCAGTTTGCAGATGATCATTCCCCCATCTTTGGCTCCAGAAACCATTCTCCTCCCACAGCAGGCCTCCATTTCAGGATTTCAGTAATCATGAATATATATGCTATATGGGTAGTGGGGAATGCATGGAATAGAGCACATTCCCAAACAAGTTCCCTCCAGAAATAGTTCCATAACCATGTATAATCGTAAATAATGAGCTATGCTGTTTTGCCTCTTCTGGAGTCATGATCTGTAGGTCTATTCGGTATGAATTACATCTCTAGCTTACCCGTCATATTGTACATCTCATAAAGCGCCCATTCGCTAAGACACAGGACACTGTTCAAGTCGACTGGAACTATTTCCTTGGTCCGGATGGATTCCAGTGTCTGCCCATCACGAAACCATCGGCTCGAGAAGTCCCACCCACTCTCGGCTGCAGACGCGAGGTTGGAATATACCTCCGCGGCATCGTCTTCGTAGAATAGAAAATAAAGCGAACAAAACAATACAAAAACAATTACCATAGGCATATATAGTTGCAAACGAAAGAAGGAGCTTGACGTGCTTCTCACAACGCAGAAAACGGAAGGCCTAATTCGTGAAATAAACATCATTATCAAAATATTTATATGGAAGCTGTAATATTCTCGTAGTAATAGTAATAGTAGTAGTAGCAGAAGCAGTAGAAGTGGTAGCAGCAGCAGCAGCAGCAGCAGTAGTAGCAGCAGTAGTAGTAGTAGTAGTAGTAGTAGTAGTAGTAGTAGTAGCAGTAGTAGGAGTAGGAGTAGGAGTAGTAGTAGTAGTATAGTAGGCCTATTTAGTTTTATAGGCGTCTTAAATGTTGTCATTCGGTTGCTATTCTTATCATCCAATAATTTCAGAGTTTTTTATCTGTTTGGATGGCAGCAAAAATTTGAAATAAAGAAGAATACAACGATTTTAAAACGACATACACTGTACTTTGTGCCCGTCATATTTGTTCTTCTTGCTTTTGGGCCTATTTTTGAAAAATCCATTAAATGAAAAAAAAAAATCAAGATTCAAGATTCAAGATTCAAGATCCTTTCTTGGTCCATGTATATTATTGCCTAGAATTTTGCTTCCAGTGGGTTTTTTTTTTTCAAAGGTCATCAAATTCTTAAAAGAAAAAAAAAACAATGGAGATGATTGAAATAACATAAATGAGTGAGCATGCATACATGGAATACATGCACGTATAACACATACATCATACCAACATAATTTACAGCTAAGCGTTTTTATCCAGTGCTGTACTGATTATAGTGGCCGCCTCCAAAAATTCGTCAACTCACAGGCCCATCCCCAACCATCCCCGGACCCATCATTCTTCAGTTGTTCCATGTTTTTGCACTTGAAAATTTTGATAATGATTTGAAAAATTAACGATGCATACTGAATTCAGATATTGTATGTACAATCATCTACAAAATATCTTAGAATACGTAGAGACAAGATTGCATATTTCGGAAAGCGTAATGGCGAGAAGTCAAGGTCATTTCAATTCTTACCTTCAGAGTTGCCTGCTGCTGTTTCAATGTCTTCTCGATATGATTCAGGTCTAGAAGAAATTAATGAATGAAAATGATCAATTTATCAATTCAACTCAGAATTATACACAAAGAAAGGAATTCGAACGCGTACATCTATCATGCAGGCTTAAAGGGCAAGTCCACGTAAACAGGTAAAGGAGTAAAACTGCTGAACAAAACAGTGAAAATTTAATGAAGATGGGATGAAAAATGAGGAAGTTATGGATTTTTCCTATTTTGGCAAACCAGTTCGTGAACAGTAGATATGAATATTCAGTGAGTGATGATGATGTCATATCCTTACAATTTTCCACACGGCATGTACACAGAAATGACAAAAAACAACCTATTTTAGCTACAAACATATGAAAGTTGTGCGAAATACTCCTTACAAACTAACAAAATGCATTTAATCTAAATTTCTTCGACGTAAATCAGGGACAATTCCAAACTTTGGATAAAAATCAATCTTTAATTGATCGTGATTATTCTAATTTTGCCGTTGTCCCCCAAATCATTCACAACTGCATTTTATGTTCTTAACGCTTAAAAACATTAGGTAATAAAGATCCGTATCTCTTCTTGTCATCAAAACAAAGATTTAGTATTATGTATACCTTGGCATACCCATATAGACGTTATATCGATTCAACGTATACACATTCTCGTCCTTCGTGATATTGATGGACCTGTTGGTCATCCAGAACTGGTACTCTGTCTCGAGGTCCGGTAGAAAGGTTCGAACTGTTCCGAGGTCAGCGGTAAATTGGAGATAGAGGTAGACGGAAGGTATCAAGAAGGGGGGTTGACTTCGCTTTTCGTAATAGACCCTGTTTCCGTTGGGTACGTGACCAAGACTGTGAATTTGAAAGAAAAGAGTGTAAAGGTGCTATTCGACTTTTGAAAATTCAAGGTAGGCTATAGAGAATATAATCCACTATATGATATAAAGCTAAATTTCCCTGCCGGAAAGAACAAAGTGTCCCACAGTGTGTTCACAGATTGAAACACTGTGAACACACTGTGTAAAATCACCTTCATACTGTTAAATTCAAGCGTTTTAACATTGTGAATCACATGTTCACATTGTGAGTGAGTAAATTCACACTATGAAATTGAACATCACTATGTGAACACTCTGTGTTAAACCACACTGTGGAGATGTCCACAGTGTGAAATCATCTTTACACTATATTCGAGCGTTTTAACATTATGAATCACATGTTCACATTGTGAGCGAGTAAATTCACACTGTGAAATTGAACATCACTATGTCAGCACTCTGTGTTAAACCACACTGTGGAAACCTCCACAGTGTGAAATCATCTTCACACTGTTAAATTCGAGCGTTTTAACATGATTGTGAATCACATCTTCACAGAGTCATGAACACACTGTTGGAAACTGTGTTCTTTGTTTATAGTTGAGACGTATCTAGTATTCTGTAACTCCTTGACAAGCAAGCATCTAGATGTTATGATAGCAGCCATGGTTCCACTAACAGCCGTACGAATGAATTCTCAGTGTTATTACCAAAATTAACATTAATATTTCTCGCTTCTTAAACGATGGTCATGTTCTTTTAAAATTTTGCTTTTCTCCCTTCACTGAAAGCTCAATTGGAAAGTGATTTAACAACTTAGTTAAAATTTAAACTTCTATCGGAATACCTCTTTTAAAAGAGATTTATTTAGTGTTAAAAAAAAAGTCTTCCACCTTGATCTGCCAGATGAACTAAAGCGCTTCCTTAACATTTCGCAATGAAGTTAGAACACCTCAATAATTCAGGTACCCCAGTGCAGATTGCTTTGGCAAACTGATCCTTAATCAATCTCTGAATTCTTAGGCTTATTAATAAATACCTTTTTGATATGGAGACAAAATTTGAGAGCATTCCCTTCACAGTCTCTGTCATCTCACTGAGTAGAAGACCCTTGAATATCCAGTAAGAATCCCTGAAAACATGTGTGGGCGGGTGTGTGGTGAGAGAGAGAGAGAGAGAGAGAGAGACAGTGATTTCAAGATTAGTAAGAAGAGACAGAGGGTGACAGAGTAATACCTCACAGGAACAAACCGATCCTTTATTTCTTAGGAAAATTGTGAAGGTTACACCTTTAGTTTAAATAAAATAAACTTCACTTTCAAACATGATATCAAATCCCCCCCCCCTGTTCTTGGTTGTTTCATCTTTTGTAAACTAATACTTCCAAGAGACATTTTAAATCATAAAGATTATATGGGATTCTAAAATTCTGAAAAATTTGATTATTTTTGTCTTTTTTTGGGGGGGGGGTTCATAGGGAATATTGGATGTGCACCTCTTTAGTATTGAAATAATCTAATCTCGATCAATGTTTCTTACGAAATGTTATTCCAATCAATTTTTGCCACGTGGAAACCTAAGTGATGTCAAATTTGCATGCATATCAATCACTACATTTTAATGAAAGATTATTCATTAGTACGGGCACGTAAATTTGAAGCAGTATATGCTGTCGGTTTCATACCCTTCAAGATTAACAACTGACACTAATTTTGCCGTTTCAAAAAAAAACCACTGATAAATCGTGTCTAAATAACTTACCCTTTAAACACTGTTAACATAAATGTAGTTAGGTTTGGGACGTTCCACATAAACCAATTTAAGCACAAAGATGAGAAAAAAACCTATCATACCAGTAGTAGAACTCCCTGAATCGACCGCCTGGTACGACGAAAGGATTTTCAACATGAATCAATGAATAACGGTCCTGATTAGTCAGTACGTCTTGTTTTATCTGAAATAAATACAGACAATGAGTACTGACGGTGATTGATAATTTTGGTGATTTCATGCAAAACGAATGAATTATTATCCATTCCAAGAATTACTTGGTGAGCTTTTATCTGTCAAGAGTTTCCTGCTGAATCAGTCTCCTGCTGAATATGAATGATGTCGCGGCAAACGCAGACGTTAAAGGTTCTGAGACATTTTGTCATGTTTTCTGACGAGTTCCCCCCCCCCCAAAAAAAGAAGATAGATGAAGTGCATCGAACAGAGGAGGGGAGTTTGATTATTTTTGCAGTTGCAGACAAGGCTTTGATTTTCCCTTCATAATATTGTAGTGATTTTTTTTTTCTCTACATTACGATGCCATGTTATGTTACTCTGCCAGTTTGCATACGTTGTATTACTTGAACTTTTGGTAAAATGTGGAATTTAATGTAAGAGAAAAGTCATTAAATCTAGCTCTACTGCTCAATTTATGTTCTGATTTTTCTTTGCTTACCTGTCTACCTAGTTCTTTCCACAGCTCATTGAGATCTCTCGCCCATTCCTTTAAGTCTTCATCTTTAATACCGTCAATGAACTCTGGACTGCAACAAATCAGGTGGAAGGGGTGTTTCACAAAGACTAAGATCGACTAGAATCGCACTTAACTATGGCTGGTCATTCATGACACTGTTATCTTTCATCATGAATCTCTCAAAGGATTTGCAAATTATGGTCACAAATCTGCAGAACTGACAATTTTTTTTTTATAGTTCATTGATGAAGAAAACAAAAAATGTAAATTCTTCAAATCTGTGACAATGATTTGCGAATCCCTTGAGAGACCGATGGTGAAAGCAAACACTGGCATGAATGGCCAGCCATAGTTAAGAGAGATATGAGTCAATCTTAGTCTTTGTGAAACACCCCACAGATTTTGTCACTTACAAAAGAATGCATTAATGTATAGACGATGAGTAAGATCTGTTTGTAACGATATGTGTGAACTGTAAAACAACAACCTGCCATTATCTTTATCAAAAAGCTGTAACGTTCAAAATTTCCAAATATTATACGGAAGCATTATAATTACGCTTTTCGAAGATTATTTTCGAAATGCGAAAACAGAAAATAATCACTGGACAGAAGTAGGGGAAGATGCATCTAGCCACTGAGCGAGCAACTGGTCTAACTTCGTGGATCAAATACGATGAACTTGGAAGCTGTGAGGCTATCATGGTAAAATTTTACTTCATTGGTTTTGTTTCTCTTGTGAAATTTATCTTTGAGTCTCCACTGCATGGACAATGATACAAACATTACGAGCCTTAAGTTATACTTTATATTCCAACTGTATCAATAGCGATATCAATAAGTTATTGTTATCCATTCCATTATCGTATTGTTATTTCCCCTATTACTGTTGTAATGAAAATAATATTATTATCATTAACATTTTTATTACTAACCTTATCATTATCATTATTATCATTACTACAATCATTATTATTATTATCATTGTTATTATTATTACTATCATTATCATCTTCATCATCATCAGCAGCAGCAGCATCACCTTGACATCAACATCTCACCATCACCATCATCACATCACCATCATTCATCATCATCATCATCAGCAGCAGCAGCACTATCACTTTCATTGTAAGAAAAATGATTGTTCCTCTTACTTCTCTTTCCAATCTGACGGCTGCCAAGTCTCGAACTCAATGTTGGGCCCGTCGAAATACTCCTCCACAAATGTTTTCATGGCAGCCGCATCAGATGGATCATCAAGTTCGTTGAAAGCTTGCAGAATAACATCTGAAGAAGAATGATGGGAGGAGCAGCAGAAGAAGTAGGAAAAGGACAAGAGGAAGAAGAAAAAAGAAGAGAAAGAGCAAGTAGATGATGAAGAAGAAGAGCAATAGAAGAAAGAGTAAAAGAACAAGAAGAACAACGACAAGAACAAGAAGAAGTACAACAGAAGAAAGAGAAGAAGAGGAACAAGAAGAAAACAAAAAGAACAAGAAAAACGAGTGAAGAAGAAGAGGAAGAAGAAGAATAATAAAAAGAAGAAGGCAAAAAATGATAAATAAGAAGAACAACGACAAGAACAAGTGAAGAAGATAAAGAAGTTTTTTTGAATGTTCAAATAATCATCATATGTAAAGATTAACTGAGGAGAATAGAATTTCAGAACTTAAAAAAGAAATTACCACTGGTGTGCAAATAGGACTCCAATTAGATTTCCAAAATACTTCACTTTAGGGGGGAATATGAATAGACTGCAAACCGAAATAATGATGATAAACTACTCAGTTTTACCTTCAGGTTGTTTAAGATGAAGATCAACAAAAGTCTTGGAGTCATTGTAGATCAAAGCATTCTGAGCGGCAACCAAGAGCGGGCCGTTGCAGAAGATTGGACTGAGGGATGTACGAAAATATTTGGAGTTAAAAATAAAACACAATACATAAATGAAAATAATATAGAGCATCATTATGAATATGAATCATGTAAAAAATGAATATCTATTGGTTAGTGTAACAAACGTTATGGACATATACTTAAAAAAGTATAGATACAAGTCTTTTTCATTAATTCCTTTAAGTGACTGAATACTGAGAAGACATTTGAAAATAAAAAATACCATAATTTAATGTCAGTCACTGTAAAATAGTTAATAGCAAAATGAAATTCTCCCTCTTACATGCTTAGGTTTGGATGCTCCTGCATAATTGTCTTTTTTTTTCGTCACTCGATTTTAACGCTTCCCGTGATAATACTCAAAGGGAAGAGCTCAGGGCGGACTGGCCGGGGGGGGGGGGGGGAATTAAAGAGGTTTTTTTTCCTATCAAAAGGGGGAGCTCGATATTTTGGCTTGAGACAGGGGCGATACGGTCGGAGGCCGGTTGGGAAGGGTCTGGTGCCGGCTGATCAAAAAATGATATTATTTTGAAGAAATTCCCAATACTGAATTAACTTCGATCCCAGTCCACGCCGATGTCACCGAATCAGTGGCCGCACCGGGGGGGGGGGGGGGGCACGGGGGGCATTTGCCCCCCCCCCCCAGAAATTTTGAGGACTGAAAAGAAAAATTATACAGTAATTTCTAAATAAGTAGTTGTTGTCATAAGCATCATATTTAAGCTGTGAAGTGCTCTAAAGTACCATTTTCCGCTCTTCAAAACTTGAAAATTTTCTCACTCAGTCGCTGTTGGCTTCCTCGCACACTATTAGTTTGTAATATAAATGTTCACTTCATGATCTAGTTTTGATCAATATCTTTGCTCCATTAAGCATTACCTGATTTAACAAAGATTTCTCTCTATATCAAGTGTAACAGAAAAATGTTTATTGGGGCCACTAAAAACATTGGCGTAAATCCCGGGGGGAGGGGGGGATATATCCCCCCCCCCCCCACTTTTTGGAGAGGGGGAGATATATGGCATGTACAAATATCCCCCCCCCTCACTTTTTAAGGAGGAAAATATATTTTGATTTATCAGTTAGTAAAAATTTTGCACATGTATCATAAACGACCATCATATTCTAAAATTTCTATTTGAAAATACGATTGAAAACCAGAATAATGTGGTTATTTTTGGCTCGCTCGCTTTGCTCGCTCGTCATATTTCAGAATCTTTATTCGAAAATGCGATTAAAAACCAAATAAGCGGTTATTTTTTGTTCGCTCACTCGCAAAATTGATTTTAAAATGTGCGTAAGAGGAAAAATAAAATCATCCTAAAAGTGGATTTACGTCGGCGACTAAAACTCGTGCTTCACACTCGATTTTTCCATACACGCAAAAAAATTTGACTGCCCCCCCAACATTTTCTTTTGCCCTCCATTTGCCCCCCCCCCCCCCCCCACTTTAACAATCCTGGTGCCACCACTGCACCGAATGAGATGTCCATCCGGATGAGATGACCCCGGCAGATACAAAATGACAAGAGATATGATTGTGTGCTCCCCATCACGCAGCCAGAAACTCTGTGGAGTGGACCTATTATTGTTAAAAGAGAAGCGTTGAAAAAAAAATGCTCACTTGCTATACGCTCACTCGTCAATATGGAATAAGCCCACTCATTCGATTCATTTGATTAAGAAGGGGCGGTGTCACCGGATGAGATTTCTTGTCATTTTGTATTGAAAAACATCTGCCGGCGTCATCTCGTCCAGATGGACATCTCATTTTGTGACACCAGCGACAGCTTTACCTATCACACGGCGCCTCGTCCTTCAGATCGGCTGCACACCACGTGATCGCACACGTCAGCACCAATGCGCTCATAAGAAAGCCGGTTCCCGCCATTTCAACGATTCAGTCTCGTTTTTCAATCTGTTGAACAATAAAAGAAACGAATATTTATATTACATAACTATACCTCTTAAGTACAAAGGAAACTTGTTTTTATGTTTCGCTAATCTTACAGTTATTCTTTTTTTTTTTTTTAATTTATTTTCATTTTTTTTGGCAAAATACAGTACATCTGATAATTCTACACTTCAGTGTTTTTCATGCAATGCAGAGAATGAAATTACTGTAATCCTCAGAATATTTCCATCCCAATTTACAAGTTTAATCTCCCCTCTTATCTCTCTCTCTCCCCCTCTCTCTTTCTCTCTCTTCTACAAAGGAATAACTTCGTGCCATAACCCTTTGAGAAAATTCCCTGTAACCTTTATTTCTTTCATATTTTGGGTATTTTGAAAAAGATATAACATGAAAAGACAGGTAGAAAAAATATGTCACCATAACGTTTTCTCTACCTTGTTTTGAAATAATAGAAAAGATGAATAAATAAATAGCGAGGTAGCCATGGGGCACGTTCCGCCACATATCAAATAATGATGGCAAATATTCTTCTCACGGGGTTACCAAATATAAGAGATAAGTGGGAACAATACCCTAGTCAATAGCAAACACTCGTCATCATTTATTCAAGTCATCATACTTGATCAGGAAATCTATGTGGCATGACTACACAATAATGGAATTTCACGCAATGAATCGGAGGGGAAATTCTAGTAGACCGATCCCCGCCCGACAGACGGTATATTGGTCTCGTAAATCTTTAGAAAAGTAAATAGTGATGATGATGGTGACGACAATAATAATGATAGTGAAAATAAAAATTTCGTCTAATGATCAATGATTATGATAATAATGATAATAATAAAAATGATAACGATGATAATAACGGTAATACTACTAGGCCTACTGATGATAACATTGATAATGATAACAATGATGATGGTAATAATGATGATCATGATAATAACAACTAATAATATTAATAATAATAATAATAATGATAATAATAATAATAATAATGAAAGAGAAGTGAACAGTGGGAGAATCTAGGACTTGATACGATATAACACAAATAGGCCTAACCTGAGATTTGGATGAAATCTAGTTTCTGATTCAATTAGCATTTGGGAAAATCACATACAAAAACTTTACCAAAAAATGCAACAGAAAACATTTCCAAAAAGCACAAAATCCAAATTCGTTTATTAAAAAAGGCGCTAAATCCACTTTGCGTAAATCAAGGATTAATATTTAAACCGTTTTCCTTCTTCGAAACATAAAAAAATGTAACAATTGCAAATATCAGCATTAGTCATCTAACAAACGAGAATGAAAAAAAATCCTTCATGAGAAGTAATTTTTCTAGGATTAAAAAAAAAAAAATCATTTTTACGGATTTAGCGCCTTTAGGATGTAAACTAGGATTTAGCGCCTCTTGGGAATAAATTTTTCCCCGTAACATTAGAGTTTATGCATAATTATATATAGAGAGAGAATTCTTTAAAAATAATACTCACGCAGGGTTTTTTTCATTATCATTTTTCAGATGTCTAATAAAATAAATTTGATTTGATTTGATTTATTTATTTTCTTCTGCTTTGATTTATGCACAATTTTTTCAGATAACATACATAAAATAAAATACAAAAGAATTTTTACAATGAATCATAAAACACAGTATTTGTAATAATCATTTACGAAAACAAATGATAAATTGTCATTTTTTTTTTGTAATTCAGTTAAACATAATATTTGATCAAAAATAAGATTATTTGCAGAAGAAGGACTGCCATTATAAGCGATGTGCTTGAAAATATGGCAGCCCCAAAAATTATGAAATAGATAACCATATCAAATAAGCAGAATGGAAAAAAAAATAACTAAATCCTGTATTAAGAGGATAATGACGATGAAGAAGATGAAAATGATGACGATGATAATACTGATGATGATGATGATGATGATGATGATGATGATGAAGATGATGATGAAGATGACGATGCTGATCATGATATCGGTAATGACAAAAATGGTGGGAAGGATGATACTGTGAAAAAGACTGAGGAGCTAACACAGAAATTTTACCGTGAATATTCTGATAGCAACATGGTCTTAACTTTCGCTTTAAATGAGTAGAGTGAACAAGAGGATTTGATGCATTCTGGGAGAGGATTCCATAGGTCTGGGCCATGGTGTCTTACGGATCTATGGGCAATAAGTAACTTAGGGTTAACTACATGAAGATTAGAGGAATTTCGAGTAGGGTAGGAGTGAATAGTGTTATTTAAAGTATAAAAGTTTTGAAATGAAAGAGGAAGCATGTTATTCAAATACTTAAATATAAACAACAGACTTTGTAATGAATAAATGTCGAATACGGTTAGAGTTTTCAGTTCGTAAAATATTGGTCTTGTGTGAGATAAATATTGTGAACCAGTACAAATGCGAAGGGCTTTCTTTTGCAATAAGTGGATAGGGTGGAGTTTTGTTTTGTTGCTGCTGGCCCATACTAAGTTGCAATATGTTATATACGGTAATATCAATGAATTATAGAGCATGGTGAGCGTTTTGCAAGGGATAATTTTCCTTATTTTATAAAGTATACCAACATTCCTAGAGATAGAGGTAGTTATATAACGTATATGTTCATTCCAATTTAAATTTTCATCGATAATGACACCCAAAAATTTTGTTTGTCGTTTTCTTTCGAGGGGTACATTATCTATAAGTATGTCGTAAGGAAAGTCGTTGGCATGAGAGTTAACGTGCTTGAAATACATGAAATTTGTTTTATCAATATTAAGGGACAATTTATTGCATTTAAACCACAAAGATAATTTTGGTAACTCATTATTCAGTGTATTTACTAAGGTATTTAAATCATGATGTGAACAGAAGATGTTGGTGTCATCTGCAAATAATATGAATGATAAGAGAGGCGTTGTATTGGTCGAATCATTGATATATAATAGAAATAGTAATGGACCTAATATTGATCCTTGTGGAACAAGGAAATGAATAGAAATACGTAATGCATTCACCGGCGTAAATCTGTTTCGAGGAGTGTGGGGGGGGGGGGGTGATAGCAATCTTTTCCGAAATTTCTTGTGCGAACTCGCCCTCGAGTACACACGCACACATTTTTAAAAAATGATCTTTATTTTGATTTCACTAAAATACAATATATAAATCACAAATCAAAATTACATTAACTCATCTACAATATTTCAGTGACTTGCATTAACTCATATTCATGTTTCAGTGAATTGCATTAACTCTAATCCAATACATTAATCACAAATCAAACTATTTCAGTGAATTCCAAGGACATGTTTGTTTGTTTGTTTGTTTGAAATTTATTTCTGCGTTCAACATGTTCAACACAATACAACATAATCAATTATTACATAGATTTTATACATATACATTTTAGACACATGAATCATTTACAATTCTCTTTCTGAATATAAAAATAGTATATGAAAAATATTATTTAACTGAATTTCAGAACGCAGGAGACCGTCGTCATGAGTGACCTGCTTGATGTTGACGACGGCCTCAAGGTAAAAAAGCGACATGAAAGACATTAAGAAAGGAAATAACTGCATTTCATAAATTCGAATGGAAAAACCCCCGGAACGCACACCCTGACCCACCCTCACACCCCCCCCCTACACACACACTATTTTCACCTTTTTGATTTTTCTTCTTTTGCGAGCGACCGAAGCGAGCAAGCCAAAAATAATTTTTGCTATGAAAGAAGTGTTATTTTGTCATCAGACAGGCTACACTCTAGGCCTATAAGGTATATTTGGTCACCTCATGCACTGCCAAATTGATTCTATTTTAGCACCTCGTTGGTCCAGTCTGTTTCTAAATATCATGAGCGAGCGAAGCGAGCGAGGAAAAACACTCTTTTCATGAAAAATTATTTCGTCATGAAAATATACCGCAGGCCTATAAGATATCTAAAATATATTCGGTCACCTCCCTTGCATGTCCGATTCGTTCGCCTTCCTAAATCATTATTTATCTGGATATTATATGAGTGAGTGCAAAATGCACTAGATGATTTTTATAATGTTCATCTCCTAGCCCACAAAATTCGAAGGAGAGTCGGACACCTCGCTGCTGGAATAAGAGTGCTTGGAATAGGCTAATGGTCACAGACATTTATCTCCCAAAAAATTATCTATTTTAGGTCAACTTATCTATTTTAGGTCAACTTCACGTCTGAATCCTTGCATTTACATTACTAACATTTTATGAGTAGAAGAAAAGCATAACAATGGATAGAGAGACAAGAAGGTGCAAATGTTCTATTTCCTTTCTAATGAATTGTATAAGAGATCGGTTGAGATACTGAAAATGCGAGGGAGCGAAGCGAGCGAGTGCTTCCAGGTTTTTCTTTAGTTTCATTCCTCTTTTCTTTTCCCCCTTCTTAATTTTGGGGATACACAGGGGACATGGTCCCCTTGTGGCCCTTGTCCGTGTTGTCTATGCTAATAGATAGAATGGATGGGAGTATCCCCTCCCACGGTTAGGACTTTCAAATTACCCTCATCAAAAACCACTGAGTGTGGGTTCATGGGAATTAATTACTTGCTATATCATTATTTTCCTTAAGTTGAATTCTTGCTTTTGGACATCATGATCATAATGAAAATAGAAAAGAAAATTATGATGAAGTTGATTGATGGTAATCCTATGAATAATAAAATAATTATCGTCATCATTATCAATTTATCATCATCATCATCATCATCATCATCATCATCATCATCATTATCACCATCACCATCCTCCTTCTCCCGACCATCATTATATTCATTGTCTTATCATGTCATTTTTGAAGGTGCAATATTGGGGGAATACAGGCCATCCCCCACCTGAAATATTGGGGTAATATACCCCCCCCCCATACCCTCTCCCTGGATCGACACCTATGCGTCCTATCTCTGGCTTTAATAGCATTTCAAATAGAAATTTTACTACTATAACTGTCGTTTATGATAGATTTATCAAAAATGTCACCAACTGATATTGCGATATTATTTCTTTTTTAAACAGTGGGGTATATTTGTACACGCCACCCCCCTCGAAAAAGTGTGTGTGAGTGCGTGTGTGTGAGTGCGTGTGTGTGTGTGTGTGTGTGTGCGTGTGTGTGTGTGAGTGTGGGGGTATATGTATACCCCCATCCCCCGGGATTTACGCCAATAATGATAGAATTAATGATAACAGAAAATATTGCTCTGTGGTAGTAAGACTATCGGTTTTACTTTAATAGTGCAATAACATATGGTTTACTAACGACATTGTTTCTGCAATAACGAGTATCTGGCTTCCATGCTTGGCAAAACAGTGTAAAGTCCATTATTTTTATTTGCGGTTAATTACCCGCGCGGCCTACGGTGCAAGTGTAACTACTGTCACAGTTACGTATGGAGAATTAGAATCACATATTTGACAGAAAGAAATGAATATTATTACTCACCCTAGTGTTGGTCCGATTAGCTACGTTATATCTGCATCTTAAGAAAGACCCCTGGGGAAATAAGGAACTTTTCAGCGGAAATTCAGAACTCGGAAAGAGAGACTTTGAAGAGCTTGAAGAAGGGAATTGGTATCAAATATTGACTGATCATGGTTCAAGATAATCCTATTGTTCGGTTGATACTCGGAGTCGGCGTTCGTGAACTTAGCGTAATAAAACACACCAAAGTAATATGATTTGTGATCACTTCATTCAGTGACATGTTTGTCGACTCCGCATTTTGATTTCAAAATAACAATGACGGTGTAGTAATAAGAGAGATAATATTTGAATTATAGTGAACCTTATAGGCTTACTCTTTCTATTCTTCTATGTATATTTATACATTCACAATTCATGTTTGACGACGCCCCTTTTATGTACTTTTTTATCTGTTTGATCGGTAGCCAATTTCAATTTGAGAATAATGTTCATCGACGTTTTTACAACAGAGATTATATCTGGATTGTACTGAACCAGGGGCGGAGCCAGGGTAGGGGCTAAGTATTTTTCTTATTTTTAACTTTGTCCCACATGTTGGTTTATTTACGTTTAAAAAAAAAAAAAAAATGGCTATCACCGGCGTAAATCCACTCTGAGGAGTGGGGGGGGGGATGATTGACTTTTTTGACGATTTTTTTTCTGTCGATCTCACACTTAGGTATAAGCACACACTCTCACTGACCCCCACAGACCCCCTTACACACATTTTAATATTTATTTTGCGAGCGAGCGAAGCGAGTGAGCCAAAAATAACAATTTTTCTAGTTTTTAATCGCATTTTCTAACAGAAATTCTAAAATATGAGCGAGCAAAGCGAGCAAGCCAAAAATAACCACTTTTCTCATTTTTAATCGCATTTTCGAATAGAAATTCTAATATAATGACGAGCGAGCAAGCCAAAAATAACCACTTTTTTGGTTTTCAATCGCATTTTCAAATAGAAATTCTAAAATATGATGGTTGTTTATGACAGATATTCAAAGATTTTACTAACGGATTAATTAAAATATATTTTCTTTCTTAAAAAGTGGGGGGGGGGGAGGGGATATTTGTACACACCATCCCCCCTCTCCAAAAAGTGGGGGGGGGGGGATATATCCCCCCATCCCCCCGGGATTTACGCCAATGATGGCTATGATATAGTTGCACGACCTTGCCTAATTCCCGCATATTCTCGTTTCTTTTTCATCAATCTTCTTCTCCTCCTCCCCTTTTTTTTCCTTTGGTAACTTGAAAATTCGTAGGGGGCGGCGCCCCCCCCCCTCCGTAGCTCCACCCCCGTATTGAACTTCATTCTTTTGTTTTTATTTCAGTCTATTTTTTTTTTTGTTTCTCCATTTCCTTTCCTAATTTTGATGTCTGAATACGACTCTCTTTATGTCCACATTTAGGCCTTCTCTCTCTCTCTGAAACCCCCCCCCCCCGATCACATAGCCACAGACTTTTGTTCCAAAGTGCCTTGTACCTAGCTCCGTGTGAAATGAACAAACGGACAATGTAGTTCTATAATCATTTCCTTAGAAATTACAAGGGAGGTAGAGAAAAGGGGAGAAGAGAAGAGAGAAAGCGTGATGAAGAGGAGAAAAGAGAGTGCAAAATAAGCATAGCAGAAACAAAGAGAAAAAAGAAAGAAGGAAGGAAGGGATGGATTCTCCACACAAGATCATCTGAAAAAAAAAGGGACAAAACCCTGGCAAATTATATGAAAATTATATCCAGAATTATAGTTTTTAACCTATTTCCAAGAACTTTTAATACCCATAAGTTATTGTTTTAACTATACAATTTCAGTGCTCTTTTATGTGAGCATTTTCTCTATTATTTCTCCCCTTGTACACTCTTTGTTTCTTCTCATTCTTCATTTCTTGCTAGTTTCTTCTCTTTCTTCTTCTTGTCGTATTCCTCTTCTATTTCTTCTTCTTCTCCTTCCTCTTCTTAGTAATATTTTGTATGTACAAATTGTTTTAATGTTGATGTTCCATGTATTTCATTGAAATATGTTGTATGTTATATTCTATCTGTATCATGTACCAATCCAACTTTTCAGTTGCAATAAAGAATAAAGAATACACAAAATAGTTGCAAATGATTCTGTGACTGGCTAATAATACTTTATTCATATCATACTTCGGTCATCTTTTTAAAAAGAATGTACACTAGCTGTACAATTAATTCACAAGTCAGGGCGACATGAGAGTTCACTGATAAATACAACAAAACCCCAGCACTAATCGAAGCCCTTTATCATTTTCTTTACAAAATAAAACAAAATATATATATATACACACTGTATATCACTTTTTAATCTCTTAACTACGACATCTAAAATCAAATTGCACTTTCCTGTATATCTGTTTTGAAAGAAATTCTTTCACAAATAACATTTTGATTATACCGTGTGAGTAAAAAAAAAAAACACTTTACACTTAGAAAATTGTCATTAAAAAAAAGAAAAAAAACTAACTTACGAAGGCAAAATCATTATACATATTTTGAAAGAATATCTTCTCCAGAATCATTTGGTACCATTTTTGTGTGGCATGTGTTGACGCTTGGATGAACATGGGGCATCGTTTGCGAGAATGTAAATATCAACTTGCGCCAAATGTGGCATTTGAACTAGTGAAACATTTTGAATAGGGGAATGATCTTTACAGATACAAGTAATGCTCAAACCATCCCGGACAAAATTAAACATGACATATATAATTGAGACACACATACGGTTATACACAAACACCCCCCCCCCCCCCCCCACACACACACACAAACACACCTACATTCAGGCAGGCAATGGCAGTGGCATACCGTGGGTCAACACATTGGGGGCCGGGGGCACTGAGTGGAAAAGTGGGTGTGTTGGTTTGTTTTTGCATTAATTTGGCGGGGGGGGGGGGGGGGCCAGCCTACAAGGGGCACATGCCCTACCCCCTGCATCCCCCCCATAATTACGGCCATGGGCCTGAGTGGCGTAGGTAGGACTTCGTTTTAGGGGGAGGTAGTGAGCATGCGAATCATGCGAATTAAATACTGAGATGGTCCCAGGGGAGAGGGCAGTTCCCCCTCCCCTTCCAGCGCGAAGCTCCAACATTTCTTTGCCACTGTTCCTTGTCTGTTCCCACTCTTCCTTCGTTCTCTGCATGTCCTTTCATCTTATCCTCACTTTAGCACAAGTCGATTTTTACACTAAAGCAAACAATGTCTCCTGTTCTTCCAAGCGTAAACACATACCACACAAAAATGGTACCAAAGAATACGGGAGAAAATACTCTTTCAAGATATGTCTAAAAGTTTAGTGTTCATATCTTAGTTTTTGAATAAATTACAATTTTCTAAGTGTGAAGGTTTTTTGGACTCACACGGTATAATAAGATAATATACAATCACTCTTATAAGTAAAATGTACATATCATGCATGAATAATAAAATAATAGCACCTTTCCTTCATCCTTAATGACTATATATAGAAATAATTTTACCAATTATGATAAAATATTACTTTGTGGCATTAGTTTTTGTTGCTCAAAACTACTTTTCCTTGCTACTTCATTTTATAGAAGTCATTTCGAATTCTGACAATGACAAGGGGAAATTCTCTGAGAAAATAACCAAGATACATAAGAGCTAGACTACAAAATACATGTATCTGCCAAGAGAATCAAGATGGTAGTTCTGACAACAGAACCATGTGGTTATGTTGGTGAGTTCTTGGACAATTACCCCATGACAATTATCCTCAGGACAATTACCTCCAGGAAAAATTACCTCCTGACAATAGCCCCGAGGACAATTACCTCCTCGACAATTACCCCCCCTCCCCTCCCCCCTCCAACATGCAATTATGCTAGGGGTAACTTTGGGGGAACTAAACTGTGTGGGGGATATTGTCCTGTGGGAAGTTGTTCTAGAGGTAACTGTCCAAGGGGGTTATTGTCCTAGATAGTAATTGTCCTAGGGGTAATTGTCAGGGTGGTAGTTTTCCAGCAAAAAAATAATACTGGGGGAGGGGGGGGGGGAGTTTTCCGGAGGTTGATCTAGAACAAATATGTATGAAAATGATGTCTAAATGCATGCACCAATACATATTTTAGCATCCTTGTTTCATGTCCCTTCAGTTCTAATCTATGTAGGTCCATCAATTAGGATGGCTTGCTTTAATCAGGGGGTTATACAGATTCATTGGCCAATATATGTATGAGCTGTTTTTCTAGCACAGCAGTAAGGAGGTCAGGAACCAGTATAGTTTGTCTCAGTAAATATCTCTGCCATGACTGCTGGTTCTTAAAAAAGTACATGCAAGCTACTGTTTGAAAAAAGGAAATGCTATAATCACACTGGCCAGAATTCACAAAGGGGGTTTAAATTTAGACCATGGTTTATGCAAATTTCTTGGTATAAGTGCACTTGATTTAGCCCTTACACTAAGAAAGGTCCTATAATGAATGGGCGTGTGTGGCAAAGGGCACTAAATTCACGCTAGTTGCCACGGTTTAGACCACAGTTTATGCTATTCATTTTAAATGAACCATGTGTAAATTCATATAAACTGTGGTCTAAACCGTGGCAACTAACGTGAATTCAGCATCCTTTGCCACACATGCTCGTTAATTACTGGACCTTTCTTAGTGTACGCATTAAATCAAGTGCACTTATACCATGAAATTTCCATAAACCATGGTCTAAATTTTCAACCACTTTTGTGAATTCTGGCCATTAAGTTTATACAGATTCAAGAGTAACACATATATAAGTTGTTCTTCCAGCAGAGCAATGGTAAGCCTAAAAACCTGTATGGCTTGTCTTGGTGACTCTCTCTGCATGCAGTCATTGCCGGTTCTTCAGAAAGAACATAGAAACTACAAGATTGTTTCAACAACATTCAGTTTATACAGATTCATGGGCCAACATTTGTATCAATTGCTCTTTAAGCAAAGCCGTGGTGAGGCCAGGAACCTGTACAGCTTGCCTTGGTGAGTCTCTCTGCAACCCCAGTTGATTCTTTACACTGTCCTGATTGCTTTGAAGAGTTTGAAGGAGATTCAGTGCCCTGGAGGAAGGAAAAAAAAAGGAAAGAAAAGATAGGATGAGTACCTCTTACTATTGTATTTCATTAACCCATTCATGACAGGAATTATTTAAAGCCTAATTTGATCAGCTTTTATTCTTCAAATTGGCAACACCAACTTTTTTATTTTATTGCTACATTTTTCTTATAAAACTCATGTATCTGAAATGAATATAAATTGACAGAAATTATGAGTAGACAAAAAGTTGCCAATTTGCAGGGAAAAATGGTGATTTTAAACTTTCTATCACATTGCCAATTTAAGGATGTTAATGCTTATTTTCGTTTAAAAAAAATTTCAGCATCAAACAACGAATATTAACGCAACCAAAATGGGCACAGTTTGTGTAGAATTTTTTGCTCTTTCTGCTCATGTATTTGGATGATTTTTAGGGCTCTGCATCGAAAGTTATTAGACCAAACCACAAAATGTGGACCCTTTGTCACGAATGGGTTAAAGAACATTGTCTGACTTGCATAAAAAAAGATACATGTGTGAGATCATGTGATATTCCATTCATGATGTCCAGTGAGTTTAAGTGTTAACCCATTTGTGACAGAGGGTCCACATTTTGTGTTTTGGACTAATAACTTTTGATGCAGAGCCCCAAATATCATACCAAATACATGAGCAGAAAGAGCAAAAAGTTCTACACTTACTGCACCCATTTTCGTTGTATCAGTATTTGTTGTTTGATGCTGGAATTTTTTTTAAAGGAAAATAAGCATTAAAATCCTTAAATTGGCAATGTGATGAAAATGTTAAAATCACCATTTTCCCCTGCAAATTGGCAACTTTTTGACTTCTCATCATGATTTCTGTCAATTTATATTTATTTCAGATACATGACGTTTTATAAGAAAAATGTAGCAATAAAATAAAAAAGTTCGTGTTGCCAATTTGAAGAATAAAAGCTGATCAAATTAGGCTTTAAATAATTCCTGTCACCAATGGGTTAAGTGTAAATATCTGAAAGTAACATAATATAACAGTTACATTCTGACCTACATTTGGACCGGGTGGATTCCAACCCACTATCTTTGGTTCGACAGACAGATGTTTTACCGACTGAGCTAACTTGCCTCCTATGCCTTATTGTTTCTTAAAATATTCATGTGAACAGAAATTATGAAAGAGGTAATGATTTCTGTTTCTGGGGGAAAACAACCAGACATCATTATACTGTTCCCAAAATACTGCTCAACAATCAGATTATTGGGTTAAGTTGCAGCTCATGGCAGAGGAGGGGTTAAAGGATTGGCCACAACATGTCTTACAAGAGAACACATATCAGAATAAATACACCTCGTTCTTTTTCAGGTAAACAAATGAAAGTAGACATACTATGTCCAAATATCAAATTCATAGCTCCGATTTGTCTTCATCTGTCCTTTTGCAAGAGCAGCTGGTGATACATTCATTCTTCAACATTTCAGGCTAAAATAATCACAAAGAACACACTCAGATAACTTGAAATTTATTCAATTAATGGGTTGAATAATATAGAAAGAGTAAAACTTACGATATTGATGGTGGCAGACAGTCCCAAAGTCTCTGGCTGTGTTCTTGTAGGGCAGAAGAATCCTGTAAAGACAAGAAAATTTCCAAGAAAAAAAAAAAAAAAGCACCTTAGATGTCAAAATGGCAGGTAAATGACAGCTCTTGAAATCTTTGATAATTTATACACTGATGTAAAACCAGAAAATTTTCAAGAGCATGAAACCTTAGAGAAATTAGCAAAAACCCTAATTTGGAAATTTTTACGTTGCAACAAAAGCTGTTAAAAATAATTCATGAGAGTGTCATGACACCAATGTGCGTGATTGTTAAGAACATAAGATCAATTTGAGAAAAAGCAAAATTACTTTCCACTTTCCAGTATGCACCATTGAATTGAAAGCACTCGCTTTTAGGGACCTTGCCTTCTTCCTTGATTTATGTTACTGTAAGATATTATGTCACCATGTATAAAATGTACACAATTGGAAAAAATGATGATTAACTCTTGCAAATCAAGTGCTAGAAAATAAAGTTTCTTTGAATTGAAAAAAAAAATTGAATTGAATAATTGATAATATAATAAGATTGCACTATATTAAGGATAAGGGACAATGGCATGTCACAAAATGAGTGGAGCTTCATCTTGTTGAAAGCCCATCCTTTCATAAAACTTGTTATCAGTAACAGCTGCCACATTTCAATGACAAATTTGCTCTCAGCCAATCAGATGCAACGATTTCAGTAGCTTATAACAGTTATTGCAACTTGTTATTGATAACAAAGTTTTATGAAACAGGGCCCTGGAGAAAGAGCCGCAAACCAACCAACCCTGGGCCTTGTTTCATAAAACTTGTTATCAGTAACAACTGCCACATTTCAATGACAAATTTGCTCTCAGCCAATCAGATGCAAGGATTTCGGTAGCTTATAGCACTTACTGCAACTTGTTATTGATAACACGTTTTATGAAACACCCCCTTTTTTGCTCACCAGCAGCATGGCACAGAGTAAGACATAGAAGAGTTCCCGATGAGACTGGCTGTCCTGTAGGTTGTGACCTTCCACGACATCGATTGCATCTTGCCAGAGGGAATGACCTAGAAGAAGCTGAAGGGCTCTCATTGATCCATGATTCTTATCACTACCAGAGAGAGAGAGAAAATTCAAGTCGAGTTCAACTTCAATTTATTCAATTCAAATAATAAACATATACATGTGAAGAGTTTGTTTGGAAAAGGGGCTAGATCCACTTTTGATGAAAATTGAATTATTGATATCAGAACATTGTTCAGCTGTGGACCTGCCTTTTGAACAAAAGTCTTAAGCTAAATTTTCAGAGCACTTGTGAAAAAAACACACTTTCTAATTTTACTTTTCCATAGATACCTGTGCAAAATTTGGCAAACAAATGCATTTTTCTCTGAATTTACAAATTGGATTTAACTCCTTTTGCAAACAAAGTCTTCATATATACAAATCATTCCTTTACAATTTGAATGAACAGAAATACATGTACAAAGCAGATTCTTATCATTTTTCATGGAATCAATGGTACCATAAAAGAACAGATGGTCTTGTCAAGACAGTCCCCTTACAGAAAATAGAGAGGCAAGAGTAAAAGGAATATAAACAGCTTATAATAAAATGCAAAACAGCAAAAATTCAGAAGATGTGTAAAGAACAAACAAACAAACAAACAAACACAAAGGAAGGGAGGGGGGAGAGGGGAAGTACTTCAGTGAAATTCAATATTTAAATGTTTGTTCAGTTAATTAATTTCACTGAAGATCTACTGAAAATAACAAAAAGGAAAAAAGTAAAACAACTATACAGACAAATTTATTAAAAATACATAATATGAAACATGGGGGACACATGACCTAAACAGTACTAGGTCATTACTACATAATGATACATGAACATTCAAGTTGATAGTATTCAGCAAAATTAATAACAAAGAAGCTTGCAAAAGGTGATTTAGCTATAACTACTTGTTGTTGCAGTCGTTGTTGTTTGAATTATTTTACTTTCTATGTCATGGTTGGTGCCCCATCTACAAGTTTTTTTAAACTGAACTTCTTAGGGGCTCCTAGCCCCATACTTGCATATTTTCATATATCAAAAATTGTACGTTTTTTGTGTGTTTGAATGGTCGAATAAATGAAATAAAAAATGAAAATAGGCTCCTCATTTTAACATGTCATATACAGTAGTTTTTGCTTTCAGTAATGTTCAAACTGCTATACTGGTTCAACTGTCAATAATATAACAAACTACTGATTATTTTTTATAATATTGTTCCAGCTGTAGTATCCACTACTTGTTATATTGTTTGTCTTTTTGTATGTGTAAATCGAATATGTGGAAATAAAATCAATGAACTCAACGCAACTCAACTCAACTCAAAATGAAATAAAACTCATTGAAATCATAATCATTGCACAAATTGCAGTTATTTTTGTCAAAAAAGAAACCAACAAAATTTTGCTATCCAGTGTTTGTAAGTAAGGTATGTTTAAGTTTGAATGATACAAATCACTTAAATAAATGGGAAAATGACATAAATTTGAGTTTAGAGATGTTAATTCAATGGCAAGACCGTTTTGAAAGAATATTCAAGGCTACGCTGGATACCAAGATACGTTCTTTTCAATCTAAGTTCATTCACAGAAGAATAGCAACTAATGAATTTTTGTTTCGAATTGGAGTAAAAAGTTCACCAACATGCAATTTTTGTAGGAAAGAAAGTCAAGATCTTATGCATTTGTTTTTCTATTGTTCGGTTGCCAAAACATTTTGGAATGAGGTAAACAAGTGGCTGGTTGATTTGAACGTTCTTACTTTGCCAATTTCAGTTTCAGATATTTGTTTTGGAGTTCATACAAAGAATGGTTTAATTAACACAATTCTGTTTCATGGTAAATACTTTATCTACAGACAAAAATATACTGAAAAAACATTGGTCTTTAAGCTTTTTCAAAAAGATATTTTATTTTTGGAGAAAGTAGAAAGAGTTATTGCAATAAGACAAGGCAAACTTTCAGTTCACTTAGAGAAATGGAAAACATTGATTAATTCCTATTATGTACTTGCTGAATTGTAGAAATTCATTTATGTATGATTTGTCTTTTATTATCCTGAAATTGTTATATTCTGTCCATTGAAGTGAAGCAAAATCTGTAATAATAAAGAAAAAAAGAAATCATAATCATCTCAAAATATCCCTTATACACATTCCAACCTGTCTTGAATGAGTTGAGCTTGTGCTTTCACAGCCTCCTTGACATCGGTGGATTGATTGGGATTCGGTAGAACATCTATGATCATCCCGCTCACAGATAACTTCAGTGGAAGGCACATGTGGGAGCACAAAATGCAAAGAAAAATATTTGAGTGAAATTTGACAATAATGGTGTGAACAGACATTAGGGAATTTATCAATTTTTTTCGAAGTAAAAATCACTACAGATATGAGGAATTCCCCACTGGCAATGCTACTGTCATGTCATGTCAAAGATATGGAGATTTTTCATTCAAATTACTTGAAACATCCCATTTCTTAAGTCTCGTGGTACGAGAAACAGGGGGGGGGGGGACATAAGAATAATAATAATAATAATAATAATAATAATAATAATCATAATAATAATAACAATAATAATCATAATAATAATAATAATAATAATAATAACAATAATAACAACAATAATAACAACAACAACAATAATAATAATAATAACAATAATAATAACAATAATAATAATAATAATAATAACAATAATAATAATAATAATAATAATAATAATAACAATAATAACAACAACAACAACAACAACAACAACAACAACAACAACAACAACAACAATAATAATAATAATAATAATAATAATAATAATAATAATAATAATAATAATAATAATAATAATAATAATAATAATAATAATATTCTGGATTCTTATAGTGCATAATACATCTCGCGGATGTCTCTAAGCGCTTTACAGAAATGTTATCACTCCGTGGATGATTAGAATGGGAAAAGAGCTTATGATTATAATAAGGAATAATATTCAGCTCACCTCATGTCTTTTCCTGGTGAATGCAGACATATCTGAGGCTGTTTGGTATAACTGTTGAAAGAAATTGACGACATCCACCTATGTACATGTTGAGAAAAAAATGCAAAGAGCAGGCAAAGAAAATAATTACATTAAAACAGCATCATCAGTGGTGTAACACACTAAGGAGGGCTTATGATACTGAAATGTCATAAAGCAAAAGGCATACAAAGCAAAATAACATAGACATATATGGTATTAACCCTAGCAGTAGAGAGTTTTTTAAGGTCTAATTCAATCTGTTTTTCCTCATCAAATTGGCACCAATTAATTTCATTCTCCACTCCTATGTGGTTTAAAAAACAAAAATGTATACATATATTCAAACCTAAAAGAATAAAAACTGCAAACTTGAATAGAAAGAAAGCCAATCTGCACACAAAAATAGTGATTACATAATTTTCACCGCATTGCCAATTTAGAGGATTTAATAAGTTACAAAAATTCTTTCATTTGCAAGAACAACAAAACATACTACACTGAAAATGGATTTTTCAGTGCATTTTTCTCTTTCTGCTGACGTATAATGTGTAATTCTCAGCATTCTGGATCATAAAATACTGCAAAAGTGACACGAAATGGAGACACTGTACTGCCATGGGTTTACTGAACAAGGCAAACGCCAAGCGTTGTCTCGCCTGCATATTGCAGTCATGAAGAGACTGCATGTCAAAACTATGCTATATGACTTCTGAGGCTGTCAGCAGTTTAGGGGGTGAATTGTGGTTCTGACAGTTTACATATGCAATAATGGTATAGGCCTACTTTATCCCTAGGAAATCAGATAACACTAAGAATGCTGTTAATACTATGAAGCTATAATTATTTCCATGCAAGTAAGGAAATGAATGTTAGTGAAAAAGAATGTAACTGATAATAGTGTGAGTAAAATTGTAAAATTAAATTAATTATTAAGGTGTTATGGCAAACTTATTGTTTGAAAAATGGTATGAATTTGGTGATTCCACGTCAAAGCTATAGAAAGTTATTAGGTGTACAACATAGCACAGTGCCAGTTATGAAAAGTTCATCGACCTTTGACCTTTGACCTTAATCAAATTCAACTCACATTCAAACTTGACCTGCACCTTCAAGAGATGGACCTCTCATATGAATTTGGCAATCCTACCTCGAAGGTATAGAAAGTTATTGTGTGTACAACACAGCACAGTGCCAGTCATGGAAAGTTCATTGACCTTTGACCTCTGACCTTATTCAAATTCAACTCATACTCAAACTTGACCTGTGCCTTCAAGAGATGTACCTCTGGTATAAATTTGGTGATCCCACCTCAAAGCTATAGAAAGTTATTGTGTGTACAACACAGCACAGTGCCAGTCATGGAAAGTTCATTGACCTTTGACCTTTGACCTTAATCAAATTCAACTCACATTCGAACTTGACCTGCACCTTCAAGAGATGGACCTCTTGTATGAATTTGGCAATCCTACCTCGAGGGTATAAAAAGTTATTGTGTGTACAATATAGCACAGTGCCAGTCATGGAAAGTTCATTGACCTTTGACCTTTGACCTTATTCAAATTCGACTCATATTCGAACTTGACCTGCGCCTTCAAGAGATGGACCTCTGGTATGAATTTGGTGATCCCACCTTAAAGCTATAGAAAGTTATTGGGTGTACAACACAATTGTTGACGACGACGCCGACGACGCCGACGACGCCTACGCCGACACCGGAAATAGTGATACCTATGTCTCGCTCCGCTACGCAGGCGAGACAAAAATCAGTACATCAGTACAGAACTGGAACATTAACCCATTCGTGACAGGAATTATTTAAAGCCTAATTTGATCAGCTTTTATTCTTCAAATTGGCAACACCAACATCCTTATTTTACTGCTACATTTTTCTTATAAAATGTCATGTATCTGAAATGAATATAAATTGACAGAAATTATGATGAGAAGTCAAAAAGTTGCCAATTTGCAGGGGAAAACGTTGATTTTAAACCTTCTATCACATTGCCAATTTAAGGATTTTAATGCTTATTTTCCTTTAAAAAATTTTCAGCATCAAACAACGAATATTGACGCAACCAAAATGGGCACAGTTTGTGTAGAATTTTTTGCTCTTTCTGCTCATGTATTTGGTATGATTTTTAGGGCTTTGCATCAAAAGATATTAGGCCAAACCATAAAATGTGGACCTCTGTCACGAATGGGTTAAGCAAATGAAAATCACTTAAGGGTCATTCCGTCAGGATGGTGGTACAAAATCACATGATGTCCATGTAACAGAGGTATCAACTATTTAATTTCACAATGAAAATTGATACATATCTTCTTTATGCCAGGAGGCAAATAAAATCATTTTTGCCTCAGCATCTGGGGGGGGGGGGGGGGGTGTTGCCACCTCATATGGGGTTTACCAAAGAGGTTTGCTGCTTCATATGTATACAAGCCTTTAGTCTCACAATAATGGAAGAATGAGATCACACACAAAATATTCACAGCTTTAATCTAAACGTTTGATCCGAGCTGTAATATTCAAGGCTTTTCTTTGTTAAGAGCCAAAATGCAGTTGATTAGATGTACAAGTAAAGAAAAAAAATTAGGGCTAATACACTTCCTGTGCTCAGCACACAAATTCCTTTCACACCCTACCAGTTTAGATGGCTGGTGGATGAACAGCAGACGACAAAGCACCTTCAGGAATCTAGCACCCTCTTCTGTCTCGGGATTGCACAGTGACCAGTGTTTGAGTGTATCTGTTGGTTTCTCTTCTTCCCTTTGTGTACCTTCAAAAGAAAAAAAATTGTGATAAGGCTGTAAGAAGGGCTACAAAGACTAAATGCTCTACCCATCCAGGAAAATCATTTGAATTTACCTTGACTTCTCCAAATTAAGGCAAAAAAGGGGGCAGGCAAAACAGACACAAAAAAAAACAAAAAAAAAAACAAAAACAAAAACAAAACAAACAAAAAAACTCAAGAGCAAGGTCAATATCCTCATCTGTTCACTCCATTATCTTAACCAAACACAATCGTAATATCAGCAAAATTAACCACGCTTAATGTTGCCTTAATACAGCACATTAGCTGCACAATTTTCATACCACCATCATATATTACATAACAGAAAGAGAAATAAACAGTCAGAAGAAAAACAAGCCTTACCACTTTGCATTGCTGTCTCCAAGTCCAATTCCTTGAGGAGGCATTCCAGCAGCTTTTCAGGGAACAACTGGGAGAGTAGTTCTAGCTTACCGAGCCTCAGTGCTATACCAAAAACAGATGCAAACAATAATTCATGTAAAAGAGACTAATTCTAGACAAAGACAAGCCTTGGGCTTCTTCATCCAATTTTTGGTTTAAAGATAAACTCCAAGTTTTGGTCTAAAGATACACTCCAAGTTTTGGTTTATTTAAAGATAAACTGGAGTTCTGGTCATGTGATCATAATAAAATTGTAAATTTCGCGCGCGCTTACACTAAGGATAGACCATATTTCCAATACGAGGGTATTTGAAGAGCAATCCTTTCTAGAGAACATTTTTACTATGATATTCTTCCTAACTGACATGGAAAGAATGAGAAAGCTCACAAATCATTTTTCACCTTTCCCAGAACTGAAGCTTCCATCTCTTCATCCCTTACATTGCCTTGAAAATACCAAGTGTTTCAAAAGCAAAATTCAATGACAACAGATTTTCCATCACAGTGACTTTTTGCACCATTAATCACCTTGACAGAAAGGGTACTACAGACTTTTAGACCCACTACAGAGCACCGAAGCGATGACGTCACAAAAAACTTTTTTGGAATTTCAGAATTTCGGATACCATGTCTCAAAGGAGCATGATGAAAAACATCCACAGCCCACATTTTATGGGAATCGGCTCATGGGGACCCGATATGACGTCACAAAAAACTTTTTTGGAATTTCAGAATTTCGGATACCATGTCTCAAAGGAGCATGATGAAAAACATCCACAGCCCACATTTTATGGGAATCGGCTCATGGGGACCCGATATGAGGCCGCATGAATACCTACCTAGCCCCACTGAAATCAGTGTAAATTGGCCTGGTTCTAAACAGTTATGAACCAGGCCAATTTACACTGATTTCAATGGGGATAATTAGTCATTCATGTGGCCATACCTTGGGCCACTGTGAACCGATTCACGTCAAATTCGGTGTGTGGAGGTTTTTCATCATGCTCTGCCGGAATATAGTCATGAAAATGCTCAAATGCAAAAAACAAAATTTGATGACGTCACATTTCGGTACTCTATAACATAGCTCACCTATTGGAATGATAGAGTTGAGATCAAGAGCTTCCTTCACCTCACTCTTCAAGGTTGGTCCACCTGTTGCTTTCACCTCACCCTGTAACATTGTCAAAACATAACACCAATGACAAAAATATGATGTTTCAAATAGGGTTTGTGCCCACACCAGACAAGATTCTCCTAGTCCTACAAGTTTTCAGGGGGAAAAAATGCAGAGTTTTAAGTACATGCTGTAGGTGGAAAAATGATAATACAATGTGGCTGAATGGACAAAGCACTTTCTGTTTATATAAAGTACATTGACCTGTATTAAGATTAATAACCAATATAAAGTTGAAGAGTTAAGAATGTATTAGCCAAAAAATTGCAGATATTTCTTAAATCAATTTTCATGAATCAGGTAATGATATTCTGCTTTTTTACCTGGACGTTTCTTAAAGTTAACCGTGTTTACTGCCTTTTTCAAATAATAACACATCACCATCTGTGCAGGCAACAGATTAATCCATTTGAGGTACTACCAATGATTATGATTAGTGACTGAACTTACCTTTTCCGCTTGGTCTCTCTGCTCCTGTGTGTGCCAGAAGTCTTTGAGTAGAGGATGCATCAACTCGTTTAGACTGGTGTCAGGAGTGGGATCAGGTCTGTCCTGGAACCGCTTCTGCAAGCTGGCAACCTTTTCCATTAACTGCGGATGCTTGCACTTATCTACACCCTGAAAGAACATGAAATTCAAAAGAGGAATTCAAACAGTCAATTTAAGATTGTTTCTATATTTCCATGAAAATTATCTTATTTCAAGATACAGTATAATAGCCTACTTCTTCCAATTTTGTAATTCTTTTATTTAAAATCCTTCCTTGATTTTTGTGGGTTTTTTTAAACAGAGTTCATTGGTGTCAAGAGTGGGATGAGGTCAATACAAGAAGCAATCATCATCATATACGCTGCCGTAGTCAGGAATTTTCAATGCGGGAGGGGGGGGCAAGGCAAGGGAGATTTTTGAAAATTCGTGCATGAAAATGGCATTTTCTGCACACTTAGGGATAACTTAAATGAAAAGTGAAATATGGGGGGGGGGGCAAGGTGAGGGAGCAAAGCAACTGAGCAGGGGGAGGGTGTGGGAGGGGGATATCCCTCCTCCCACGGTAGGGAGATTTTTGAAAAGCATTTCCTGCACACTAAAATTCAGTATTAGGGGTAACTTATATGAGAAGTGGCATATTTACGTTTTACTTTCATTTTGCAGGGTAGGGGTAGGGTAAGTTATGTGAAGTGGACTCGAAAAGTTCTTTTAATATTCCAAATTCTTTTTAAAATTTTGTTATTTTTAGCTTAGCTTGCCAATCAACGGGAGGGGGGGGGGGGGCATATTGAACGCTTCCTTCTCAAATCTTCTTGTTACCAAAGCTTTACATGAGCTTTAATCTCTTGATCAAACTGTGATTCAATATCTGATTTTCAAGAAAAAAAGTATATCTTGTGCTACTGATTACAAGTTCAGGTAAAGAAGCTTACCTCAGACAATGACACTAAAAGAGCTTCATTTTGGAAGATACTTGGATTTTGAAGAAGGTCAAGGTTAGGGTCAGAAGCAACAGCTCCCTCTTCAGTTACTTCTGAGTACACTTTCTGCAGTTCTAATGAGGCGGCCATCTTGTTAAGTTCAAGTTCTTGGAGATGTTGGATAGCATTGGGCTCATCTGCTTTGGCAACCACTGAAGCATCTTGTATCTTAGTTTTAAAAAAAGACAATAAAGGATAAGGCAAAAATATTTGTAAATGATGATCATCATTGGTGCTACAATCTAATTGGCCCACGTACAGTAATAACATGATCACTGCCATATCATGTTTCAACAGAAGTTGGGATGTGGTTGGTCCCACATGTACTGGGATAAATCATGCATAAGGGATAGGGTTAGGGTTAGGGTTACCAGTATTCATTTGATCTGCTTTGGCAACCACTGAACCCTCTTTTATACAACAAAGCATTTTACACAAGTCATGTCACCGACTAGTAAAGAGAATCTTTCAATAGGAACTTATTTCTTTCTGGACATCCTCAGGCACTAGTCGGTGGTATTTCTCTCTTATTTCGTTTTGTTTGTACATTTCTATCTTTCCCTGGAAATCATATAATTAAAGGAGAATGGAACCCAGGCACCAGTGTGCATTTAGTGAATAGAGATGAACAAGAAAGATAAACACTGAAAGTTTGAACAAAATCAGACAATCTGTTCAAGAGTTATGAATTTTGAAAGTTTAAGCAAATCCCTATTATAGGGATCCTTGAGTTGGCAACTTTACCAGCATTTGTGATGTCATCGTGGACAACTCTCCATTCATTTTGTGTATGATTTTTCAAAAAAATGGATTTATATGAAATTTCGAGTCAGGAATCAACATACTTCTTCCCAAAATGCTTGCAGAATTAATGTAGCCATGTTATACTCAAACAGTAAATCAAAAGAATTTCTATTTTTCTTGAAAATGAAGAAAATGTTAAATTCTGTGCATAAAATGAATGGAGAGTTGTCCATGATGACATCACAGATGCTGGCAAAGTTGCCAATTCAAGGATCCCTATAATAGGGATTTGCTTAAACTTTCAAAATTCATAACTCTTGAACAGATTATCCGATTTTGCTCAAACTTTCAGTGTTTATCTGTCTTGTTCATCTCTATTCACTAACAGCACACTGATGCCTGGGTTGCATTCTCCTTTAAGTAAAAATAAATAAATAAACAAGTACCATTATGTTGACAATCTTTAGGTGGTGAGAGCCCACTGGTTGTAAACATTGTTGGTCCTATGTACATGTAGGTCATACAACTGTAGGCAAACAGAGTTTTCCCTAAAGTGGGCCAAATAATCATTTTCACATTCCACTGTTTTATGGTCACTGCAAAATTGTTGTTTGGGGGCTACACTGTCTGTACCTCACCTGTAATAACCAGATTCCATCCGGAGACCAGAAACCCACTTGAGGCACAGGTCCAAGTATAGACCACATGCTGACTCTATCAGCGGAGGTCACGGGAGACAGGTTGATCTCTTGCAGAAGGGCTCCTGATGAGGCACTGTACACTCTGCAAGGGAATGGAAGAATTGTCAAAAGTCACGTCCATCGGTTTTTATGGTCTTTCCCGCGCCCAAGAATTGACATCGTCTTTCCCGATCCCCTGTTGTTTTGTCTATGACGGAAAAGGAGAATAGTGGACCAAAAGACGCTGTGCGGGAAAGACGCTAAAGGCCACAGTCAAATTGGGCTCAGACTGTGATAAAAAGCCTAAGTAGCAATTTTGTACACATGCATCTCAGGGATAAGACATGTACACATATGCAGCATCAACCCCCCCAGCAGTAATCCCCCAGGGTTTTTTTTTTGTGTGTGTGTGTGTGTGAGTGTGTGTGCCTACTAAAATGATTGGCATTCATATCCATTTCATATCCATATCCAATGAAATTTCAAATTAAATCTTGCACTTTTTGCAAGTAATTGTGCAGCATGAATTAAGAACTTGTGAATATGTTCTTAGGTCAGTCAACATGAAAATTTAATTACACGAAAATACTGCAGATCCCTCCATTTTACCTAATCATGCCTTCTTTATGGAAGACTGCCCCAATGAGGAACCAGTGGGCAAACCAGGCTGACACCGTAGACACATCAACGTCAGAGAGGTGAAATACATGTACTCCTACTTTCTCATCTGTTGAAATAAGAAATGCAAATATCGAAATAATTGGAGTCGTGGCATACTGTATTCAGCAACAGGATGAGAAATCGAAGAGATGAAATACTCCTACTTTCTCATCTGTTAGCCCATTAAGTACTATTTTATTTCGGTACAACACGCAATTTCCACAGACCCTAGCTCCAGTTATCTCAGGATTAGTGCTGAATGGCATTCAGTGAATGAATGACCGATGTGTTGGCTCGGTAGGTAGAGCGTCCGCCTCACAATCGGGAGGTCGAGGGTTCGAACCCCGGCCGCGTCATACCAAAAGACGTTAAAAGATGGGAGTTGCTGCTACCTTCTTTGGCGTTCAAGAATTGAAAAGGATAGAGCAACGTCGATCTGGTGCTGCTCAGTGGCTGCCGGGTCCACAATCAATTGGGCAAAAAGAATTTCCTTTCTCGGACAATAAAATTTGGAGATAAGGAATGCAAAGATTGAAATAAATCACAGTAGTGGCGTACATAGCTACAGGATGAGAAAGTGAAGCACAGTGTTGTTTTTTTTTCCTGTAGTTATTTCTTTATTTTTCCACAATGGATAAGGAAAAAAGAAGCAGAGGGGGAGAGGCATATGAAAATAACTGAACAGGAAATGACCCCATTCCATTCCCTATTCCGTGGACTTGTATATACTTATTTTGCAGAACTAGTATGATCTCTAATCGGTAATGAATCTAAAGATCAAAGTACATTGTGATAAGGACAGTAATCAGTTTATGTGATAATGAAGCTAGCACATAACTACATGTACACTGATAAATATGTACATCTATCACACAAGATATCTTTAGCTGTGCCGAGACTAAAGAATCCAACAATTTTTCATTATCAATAACTCTTATTGATGTAAATCCTGTATAATTTATGATGAATTAGTTTATGACAAAGATATCTTACTATCATTTGCAAAAGTTTAGGACCAAAATCAATTCAAAGAAAAGACAAAGTTTAGCGTGTTCTTTTTTTCCAGGCATACATTCATTCTCAACACATTCATATGGGCTTATACCATTACTCTCGTGCTACTGACCACTGTAGTAAACATGTTATGTAATCATTCAATGAGACAAAAGAATGCATTCCAAATTATTGAAATACCCACAAATTCCCATCTGGTCTTCAACTTTTGCAAATGATGGTACAAGTATACTTTGATATTAAAGTGAGAATCAATTGATATATATTACTCGTTCATTACAACATACCAATGCCATACATACCTTCGTTCTGTAAGATGGAATGCACTGAGCCATCGTCTGACACAAGATACAGATGGCCAGTTCTTGGTTCCATTGTCATGGCAACAATACTACCATGAGATTTCTTCGCTACCTACAAGTACAGAAAAGAATGATGTGAGGAGATTACAAAGGGAAGAAACCTTCAATTTTATTAACAAATGATAATTAGACATGTGCCCCCAAAAGATGTGTGCAGTGCCTTAGTCTGTTAAAGTTATAGGGTTTGTGTTAGCAGGGCTTGAAGCTAACTGGTGCCCAGGACACTTGGGCCAATAAAATTTGATCCTGGGGCCTGTAACACAAAGGTTTGTGATAAATCACAAATTTAAAATAATAATAAGTCATAATAATAGGTCACCCATTCTGATTGGTCCAGGGTAATCTTTTTGAACAAGATTTGCATGAAACAATGGTTTTGATTGGCTGTTACAACTTTGCTACTGATTGCAAATCTCTGTGTTACGGGGCCCTGATCCCCACATCTGAAAAATTTACATAGGGGCACCATTTTTAATACGGACCCCTACGTTCGAAATAAGTTATTACCACTAGTGCAGAGCCGATGTGAACTAGCTTGAATTCTGTTTACCTCACTCCAGATGTGTATCAGATTGTCTGCTTGGTCCTTGAAGTCTACTGGAAAACTGACATCCCTCTTGACACACCCCTCTCCCAGAATGAAAGTGGCCAGCTCTGGTGAGCTATCTGAAGGTTTGAAGTGGAGTCTGAAGTAGAGTCCTGCTGGACTGGGTTGGCTGCATTTTCATATGGGGAAGGGCAAGTTTGGAAGCATAAAATGAAAATCTCAATAATTACATCATAACTGAGAAATTTTACACTTACCATGGCTATGAAGAGAGATACATCATTATAAAATTAGTGATTAACTTATCAATATCAATCCTAAAAAATACCATGGTCATTAAGATTAAGACTCACTGTATGATTGTATTTGAAAATGCAAGCAATCATGGTCATAAAATCAGTGACTATATCATTAATATGAATCCCAATAATTACATCGTTACTGAGATTAATAATCCTCATAAATTACAAACAGATGATATTCATTATTACATTAGCAATTACAATACATAACCTGTACTATGAATCCAAATCCTTCGGCTAACAATGGTTATCACAACATATCCAATAAGAGTAATGATGGCTACATGTCCACAAAGCTACAATTTTGTAATCAAAGATTGAAAATAATACACAAGATGCTAATGCACAATATTTTTTGTCTGAATGTTAATTACCAGAACTTAATGGCCCGTATTCAAAAAGGTGTACTAAATTAAACCATGGTTTAAATCAGTGCTCTAACTATATGGGTAACCAAATGTAATGCAAATCTCTAACAGCAGATGTTCATTTTATCAGCATTTTTGGTACTCAAACTATTAAAACTGCCTGGGCATGAAAATATAATAGTTTTCTTGACCATTAAAGCATGAGAGCAGAAGTCTAGTAAACATAAGGAACATAACAGCATAGACAGAGTTGTCATATTTGGCTACCCATAGTTAAGCCACAGATTCAGACTATATGGTTCAACTTAGTACACCTTTGTGAACACACAATATAGGTGGTTTACAAGATGCTCTCTCTACGTGAATGGAAGTTCCAACGATACAATACCTTGGAAGAAGTGTAATGTGTTCTCCGTTGTAGGTGGCCTCAAGTCCAAGCTCAGTGGTGCATCCAGAGAGAAGCAACACTGATGGTTTGATGCCCTTGCAATCTGGAGGTGTTTCACAAAGAGTTCAGTTTGACTTAGAGTCATGCGTAAGCGTCAATGCGCAAGAGGTATTTAACGCATAATCTCATTGATAGACTTTCCAATAGCGCATGTCCTCTGGGCATGATTTGACCGATGCGGAGATGCGTAATATATAGCATGCAACTAGGAATTTAAGTGCGACTTTAGTCAAACTTAACTCTATGTGAAACGCCACTCTGGAGAGAGCAGAAATGTACAATGTACTTCAATTAAAATTCATGGATATTACCAAAGTAATTTTCATATTCTAAACATACATGATGCATGCATAGAGGGGCGGCGCCAGTATTTTTTATGGTTTTTAACCTTTGCCCAAAAGTGAGTTTATTTACGTTTTGAAAGAATAAACAGAGTTCTTATATAGTTGCATGACCCTACCCTCTCTTCCCGCATACTCTTCTTTCTTCTTCTTCTTCTTCTTTTTTTTTTCTTTGATTAATTGAAAAATCATAGGGTGTGCCCCCCCCCCCACTTCCCTTTCCTTTTAGAGGGTCTATGAAGGCCCAGTGAGGTATCTGAAATAATACTCATGGGAAAGTTATTTCAGGATTTCAAAACAATATTCTGGGTAGAATTCCTTCTTGACCAGCTACTCTTGCAGGAATCCAGAATCCATATTTTGGAGAAAAAAGGGTGATGATAGACAAACTTTATCCTGTCTTTATGACCATCTTGGATTCAATCTGGTCCACAGGCACAGACCCTAACTGACTCTTTCCTACATTACATTTGGGTCTTGAGAGAAGCCTAGGCCATGTGCCTAGTGGCTGCGTCAATATGGTCTGGAACAAATGTAGTACACAATCCCCATTGATTTGCTTCAGTCTTCTACTCAGACCTCTATAACGTGTTTTGACAGACCAGGGTTTGTGCCTGCAAACTAGATTCAAACCTGCTTCTAAGAACATCCCCCATCGACTTACATGGTTCTAACTCAGCAGTAAGCAAACACTGCTGAAAACCACTCCCAGACGATGTGGCTTCCTTCCGTTCCTCCACCCACACGAGCCTCTTGCCTTGGGCTGAACAGCAGATGGCGTTCTTCACGCAGGCATCGTTGGTATACGTGCCTAAGGTGAACTGTCCTCTCTTGCGCCAAGGTTGGGTGTTGCTGTCCGTGGGTTGGAAGTGCTCGTAGACCTTCACTAGGCCATTCTTGTGGAACTAAGAAAGCGAGAATAAAGAGCAATTTTACTGGAAAATGTTCCTTTTCTACTCTCTTTTCCTTTTCATTTGTATTTCATTATTTACTATATTTTCATATATCAAGGGAAAGTGGTTGATTCACTTGCCTCTCAATTAGAATTATTTTGAATCTAAGCCCAGTATACAATAAAAGTAAATCTATACAAAGTTGCCTCTCTCTATCCAGGAGTTAAATTGGTATGTCATATTAATTGAAATGCCCTGATAACTGCTGCTGGAGTTACAGCTAAGGTGATACATTATATCCAAACTTTGCTGGTGCAATTTTTGTGGTATATGCAGAGAAGGCGGTTGCTTGATATTGTTACTCATCATTAATATCATCATAAGGTGTTACATACCTTACAAATGTAGTTTTGTGCAAAAAATGGTTTCATCACAAAATGGAAGACACAATCTGCCACCAATTTCAATGGATGAACAACAGAGTAACATTTTTGGGGAAGGTGAATAAAATATTCAATGTACATCTCATAGAATATATAAATATTTTTTAAAAAATGATTTGAGCAATTCCATTACCACCATTCCTTCAATGTTCATACTTTCGCTGATCACAAAACACAAGAGATAATATCATGTACTCACCACCAATATAACATCATGTGTATCTTGGGTAAAACACATCTTGATCACTGGTGAGATCTTAGCTAAGATTGTGAACTGCTTAACACGTATGGATGACTTCAGCTGCATGAAATGAATAAAACAAACAATACAAAATGCATGCTAACAAGCGAATGACTTTGTCCTATTACGCAGGAACGCCTTTAAGCGACGTGAAAGATGATTTGTCATACATGTCATAAATTGAAGAAGAAAATTTGCCATAAAATGCTTCATTATTTCTTCAAAACCTATTCAGAAGGAAGGTAACAGTAACTCCAAGACAATACATGTAGTCATATTGTTACAACTGGATTTTCATTAGAACAGTCAATGAAATGCATTACTTTTATCGATAAAGGTCCTGAGATGGTGGCTCTACATGAACTGGATAAGGCCTTTATCAACAGAACCGTCATCTCAGTCAGTTATAAGAAGTACTTACATGCATGAGAGTTCTTCCAGCACGTTAACAGTTCTATATACAACTGCATCTTTTTTTTCTTCAGTTACAATTTTTCTGATATACCCAGCCTCATGAGTGCCCCTCCCTCGATCTAAGGAAAGGAAAAGGTGTCCTGGACACCCCCATTCCCAAGGGATTGTTTCCTTGGTACATACAAGCTTTGGAGAAAAAGTATCCCCTCTATCAACTTAGACTATAAGTGAACACCCCCCCCCCCAAAAAAAAAAAAAAAAAAAATGGGTCATTTTCTCTAGTATTAGTGTACCTGATATGCTCTGACAAGAGCCCCTCCCTCTAAAGAGATGAAGAGGTGACCTGGACACCCCCATACTGAATGGATTGTCTTTTTCAATAGGCCTTCTCTCGTACATATTGCTTGCAAATCCTGCAGTTTCAGAAATAAAGAGAAAGAGAAAGAGAAATTATTAATCAAGATTAATATATAGCAAATATTAGTTACAAGGATCATTGCTGTGGGGGGGGGGGGGGGGGGAATATATATATCCCAAACAATTTTTGAGGGGGTGGCAGGCACAAATATACCCCCAATTTTCAAAGAGGAAATAATATTCTAATCAATCAGTTGAAATTTTTTATAAATCTATCATAAATGACCATTACTGTAGTAAAATTTCTATATGAAATGCTATTCAAAACCAGTGATAGGATGGGAGAGCGTGTGTGTGGACGAGGCTGGGTGTGCACTCGTGTGTGAGTTCGCACTAGAAATTTCGGTAGTAGATCTTGATCATCCCCCCACTCCTCAAAACAGATTTACGCTGTTATATGATACACGCGATATGATATCATACATGTATGCACAACAAATGATAGGATATGATTCATGTAATACAGGGCATACTCTAACATGATGGGTCACTAAATCAAATAAAAGGACATGCTTCATGCAGAATATTTCAGGGGTGTAGCAAGGGTCAAGCCAAGATCTCATGAGGAAAGGGGATGGGGGGAAAAACGGGTCTTATGGAGTAAATAAAATGCAAATTAACCTGTCTATCAATTAGGGAAGAGAGCATGGAAAGGTCCTAATGTCTCTTCTTGTTCATTTTACCTCTCTCCTCTCCCTTTCCTTTTCTCTTTCTTTTCCCCATCAATTACCCCCCCCCCCACCCCCACCCCATTCACCATACACATGTAGCTACAAGTACACGTGGCATGCCATAGTCTTACACATAACTTACAGACCTACTTTTCAATCAATCAGCAAACACTGTAGTCTCTCATTCACTTACATTCATTAATCGTGTTGATCTCTTGCTCATTCAACTGAATCTGATCAATTTCTCCAAAACTTGAAGATTTAGTAACACGATACTTTCACGAATCTGCAATGCCCCCTGCCCCCTCCCCCTTCCCTCCCCCACTCCCATTTCATATCCATGACTAAAACAATAACAAGATTTATACAAGTAAATGCAGTACAATCGCAAGAGAATTTTTAAGAAAAAAAATAGGGGAAAAAACAACTATGCTGTAAGCCTACCGATCACCAAATCATGACTTCACGTACATACCACCATTTAAGGTTCTCAATCGAAACATCAACCATTTTCTCAAAGACATATCTTAAGAAAATACACTATGTAGATTGAAATGAAGAGAGATGTACAAGTACTACAGTGCACACACATCTACGCCACTATATTTCAGTCAAATCACTTCCAATTTGTAAGATTTATTTCATTAATTATCATCAGCATGGGTATATTAGGAAAGTTTTAACATGCCATAAGTTACAAACCTGTATGTCTGAATAATTCTTATTTTCATGTGGTTGAAATAAAAAGGGGAACAACAACCTGGAAAAAAGCGAACTTTAATGAATCTATCTACCAAAAAATGACCATTTCTACATTGAATGAAGTCAAGAAAGTAATTAAATCTATTTGATACCTGACTAGATGCAAAACGCACATTTCCAAAGGTACAATTGGTGTATGCAGGCATGCAGCTGTCCATTTACACAGTATTGGCATAAGCAAAATAACATTCCTGGCTCAGATCTACACTTCAGAATTCATATTCACCCATTATTTGTTTAATATCAGAATTGCACAGAAAAACTTCACAGCAGCTGTGTATTCCCATTTATCTAAAATTCCAAATTTCAAAGAAATCTCACCAAAAAAATGTTTCCAGGTTTTACCTACACGCAGGGTTCTCACTAGAAAAAAAACCCCACACGGTTCCCACTCTGCGCAAAGCGTGGAAGTTTCAGAAGTTTTACGGAATAACACCTAAAGTTAGGTGTGGCAGCAGTATATGCTATAGTAAAAGGATGAAAAATACTTCTTGGTAAGCAGGAGTTGTCTTCTAATGGCATAAAAGTAAAAATACATTGCCAAAAAGCAAAACAATCTGTGACATTTATCATTATTATTAGGAATATATACTCCAATATTTTTTTTACCCTTGTTGCCATGCATGGTGCAGCAATTTTACGCATGGTTCTTCCTTGTCTGAAACCCTTTACGCATGGTATTGGAACCATGGGTGTTATGTACTGGTGAGAACCATGCCTACACACTATGGGCTCTATAAGTACATGTAATCAACGGTACAAGGAATGAGTCGTTCTCTGTAGGTTTCCACGGTGAGTAAATATTCACAACTGGAGGCTGTCATAAATACATGTAGTGTATGGTAGCCTCAGTGAAAGGCTGTTGATACTTGTATCTTCTTTCACCACAAGAGCCCACTTCTGGGGCATTTGGAGGAATCAGAGAAATAGTGAAAGGAAGAAAAGAAAAGAGAAGAGATGATGATCACAGTGAACCACATTTGCAAAGTGCAGCTTTGTAGCCGTTTACTGTGTTTTGCAGTTTTGTAGCCGTTTACCGTGTTTTGCAGTTTTGTAGCCGTTTTGTAGCCGTTTTCAAAAGGGCTACAAAACGGCTGAAAAACGGCCATAAATGAACCGAAAAACGGCTACAAAAGGGCTAATCTGCAGATTCTGCTCACTGTAGTTGGAATGCATTTTGTAGGAACACTTACACAAGACTATTTTTGGCTTTTGTTTTCAGTGTTTGGACACTGAAAATCAGGTGAAATGAGGTGAAATGGAAAAGAGGACAAGGAGGAAGAGTGATTGAAAACAGGAAAGTTGTGAGCAAGTCACGAAAGTTTGGAGAAGATACATGTACTTCTGAAGAGAACTAACTGTGTATTCCTCTAATGAGTAGTTCTGAAAAGAGAAAAGAACTGTTGGTCTTCCTGCAGTACAAGGTATATCTATCTCAATGGATTTCAAACTGTTCAAGACAGTATGACTCCTTACTCCTTTGCAGTAAGAATTAGCAAGCAGTAAATTTCCCTAACTAACCAAACTCTTCATCTCAACCCTAGAGCAAACACTACATACATTACTAATTCTAACCCTAAAAATGACTTCAAACCCAACTGCAACTGTCACCCAACCCTATCAACAACTATATCTTTGATCAAATAATCCTAGACTAAATGCTAGGTTGCTGCCTCATTGTACACTGCACATTCTGAAAACATGTTCATAATATTACAATGTATATCTAGAGATTACCTACAGTGTGTGTACACCAGTTGATGATTTTGTCACTGCATGTACATGTACATTTATTCATCATGAAGCAATATCTGTACTTGGGTCCCATGACATTTGCTCCGACGACAATTTCTCCCACGGAAAATCTGCTCGTTAAGTACAACATAAAACCTAAAACCTCAAAGCTAACACTAAGCTTAATCCTTATCGGATGATCCTCACATCATTCTGAACCAAACCCCCTATCACAACCCTATTCCCAACCCTATGTCTTTGGAGAAATTAAGACGAGTAACTATCGCAGGAGTAGATGTCGCGTCACCCTGTACTTCTAGCACCAATTGTGGACCCTTTCTCTAATTGCTATATAAATATTTGGAAATTTTGGAATGATTCACGTCTTAATTAAATTCATCACCTGAATACTTTCCACCGGGGATGGAGTCGAGGCCGGCCTCAAGGCCACATTTTGCCGGCCTTGGACTTGGCCTCGGTCCGAGTCACGTGTACAAAGTCTATGGGAGAATTTTTCATCCAGTGGCCTCATGACTCGGAGCTGCCGGCCTCGACTCCATCACTGCTTTCCACAAGTTTGTGGATCTATAGATGAGCCATGTATGCATCCCATTTTCAGAGGAATGGAAAATGTTGTCACTATGAACATGACCGACAAAGAAAGTGGACAAAATAAACCACCTCTCATTCTGCCCTTTACAATGGTTCGGGTACTCAAAAGAACATCCCTTCACTGCTATTATGTTTAATCAGTAGTTCCAGGTGAATATGCATGTTACACCTGTTCCACATATTTTAGATAATAGCAGTGAAGGGATGTTCTTTTGACTACCAGAACCACTGTGAAGGGTAGAATGAGGGGTTGTTTATTTTGTCCGCTTTCTTTGTCCGTCATGTTCATAATGTGTGTTGCTGTTACTTGGAAATGGATACTTTGGAAAGAAACATATCATAAACAGAGTTCACCACAAAGAATTTTCATAAAGAACCAGAGCAATAAAGAATCAAATGAAAGCAAATTTGGTAATGATTCTCAGTCCAATGAGGAAAGGCAAAAAATTCCAGAATTGGAAAATACACACAAAACTGTATGACAAATTCAATATTGTATACATTTAGTCTGCATGACATACATGTACATGTACATATATTCTCTAGCAGTAAAAATGTCTCATGACTCCAGTTTTTAAACTGGCTTTAAAATAATTTCTGAAAGTGAGTAACAACAATCACATTAAAACTGGCCTATTAAGCATGTACATACAACAGTACATAATATAATACTATTATATAAATAGTGCATGGTCTTTAGGCTTTCTTTTAATAGGGAAGAGTCTGGGATACAGAGCAAGACATGCTTGGCAAGCACTTCACATCCAGAACTGATCATTAACCTAGGGACTTGGAAACATATCTGCCAGTATTTTTTCAAAGAGTCATGACTTTGTGTGTATACAGTTTCCTGAGCTCTTATTGAGTTTCCTTCGAGAATGATTTTGAGGTTAGCAAAATATCACTGAGCAGTGTTTTCTTGCTTTGATGAATCATGGATGAATCTCCTGGACCCCATACCATGACCCGTTATGGTGATCGTGCCTTTTCTTCCCTTGCCCCAAAACTCTGGAACAATCTTCCCATCTACATTCATGAGGCCTCCACTATAGACTCATTCAAAACACTTCTTAAAACTCATCTTGTTAGGCAATCCTCTTCTTAGTTAATGTATTTTATATGTGTTCTTCCACTTTTTTCTCTTTTGCTCTCTTTTTCTCATGCGCTTAGAAACACTGTATTAAGCGCAATATAAATGTTACATATTATAATTATTATTATTATTACCCTGTGGGCTGAGGGCAGTGAGGGGGCTCCATGACTTGCTATCTGGAAGTTTCTTCATGAATCAAAATTTTCTGTGATTAATTTTCCTTCAAGAAAGATTCAGGGAGAAGTAAACCATCATTGAGCAGTGTTTCCTTGCTCTTATGCATCATCACCCCATGAGCCCCTAGACTTGTTATCCAGGATTCATAATTGTGGAGAAATAGATCTGCCTGAAGGGCCCTGACAGTGTCCTTTGATATGTCAGAAGGCAGAAGGGCAAATACGCAACCCCCTCCTCCAGCCCCTGTCAACTTGGCATGGATCTCATATGCTGCAGCAGACCGGCAGATGTTGTTGATAGCTTGATGTGACACACCAAGCACATCCAGGAGCTGTTGGTTGATGTCAACAAGGTCTTCAAGATTCTTGAAGGCAACTTCCTTGTCCAAGGGTTTCCCTGTCTTTACAGCTTGTAGAGTTTGCTTACATTCCTGTGATATCTCCTCTATAGCATCGAGGACGGGACCATATATCTTGGGGTATTTGTCATGGCGTTTCCTCACACCTGCTACAAGTTCCTTGGTGCTTCTTGGGACACAGGTGTTGACTAAAAGGATAGAAAGTTCTGGCATATTATCCAAAGGAGTAATGACCTTCTGCCTGTATTCTATAGCACCACCATGAACACTTATGGAGTTATCAATCCCTGAAGGATTTCCATGGATGACACGCTCCCCTTCATATGCCCACACATTGATCAACTCCATGTCCTCTTTGCTCCATTCAAGAGTAGTCTCTGAGGAAGATTTTGGAGAAATTGCTTCCGCCCATGTCAGCAACCCTGCAGCAAGACAGACAGAATAAGCTGCAGATGATCCCAGCCCTGCTCCTGGAGGTAGGGCTGAAGAAACCAGCAAGTCTAGGATGGGTAGCTTCCCATTCCTGCCAGCAATACAGAGGTACAGGTAAAGAAAAGCCATCACAGCTAATCGCTTAGTGGTCTCTGTGTCTCCGTAACCAAGGTAAAGCCGCAACCGCTGCATGATCTCCACACTTGGTTTGACCACCGTGACATCGCTGTTGAGAAGATCTGGGAACTTCTCCTGCAGTTCTTGGACATTCCATGATCTTTCTAAGTCAATGTCTGGGAGATTGAGGTGGAGCTGGCCAGTATCTTGCTCCTTCAAACAGAGGTATGATCGCAGATTGAGACCAGCAGCTAGCGCCGTCTTCCCAAGAACAACCGCATGTTCGCCGTGCAGGATGATCTTGCCTGGGGCAGAGATGAAGAGTGTCTTGGATGTGGAATTATTAGCTGGTTCAGCTGTCATCTTTGGTGATTTTTAAATGCACACCTGTTAGGAATGCTGAGAAAAATGAAAAACCAGAGAAAGGAAAACTGAAGGTCACTAGAGATTTATGTCACGATTTTCTTCCAATTTTACCAAACCCTAAATAAAAATGTGTAAAAGTTTCAGGCAAAGTTTAATGTTTCTCATGTTCATCTCTTCTCCTCCTTTCTAAGAACATGTTCTCAACAAATGCTTAATTTCATCATTCCACAATTTTTTATGGCTTGTTGTTTGAACAACAAAAATATCCAATGTTGTTTTATAGTGACTCACCAATTTTCACAAATTCATCCCATGGTGTTCATTTTTCACAGCATTCTGGGAACGATCATGCACAAATCATTCCTTAATACAGTGAAACCTGTATATAAAGGCCGCCCAAGGGAGAAAAGAAAAGCGGTCTTTATGGGCAGGTGGTCATTGCATGAATCCGTGAGACATACATGTGTACATGTACACCGGCAAAAAGTGCTTTGCCTGAACAGTTATTAGATTTTCATCCTAACTATTTGAAAAAAAGGAGGATGAGGGCACTTTTTTTCCTTTTCCAAAACAGTTTTTTAGGTACCAGGATAAGTCGGTGCGACGCAACGGATGTAGGCTGTGCATGTGTGAGGTTAAACAGGCTGGAAACAGCGAAAATCATTCGAAATTCCGTCTTTTTATTTAAATTTTTTTTTTTTTAATTTCTTTAATGCGGCGGCAAAAAAAGTATGCAGGCAGGGATGAGAAACTAATAATTTTTCTTTACTTGGCCTTACATGCAGATTGTATTTTTATACAAAATTTGAGTTAAAATGCCATGTCGAACTCGGAAGGTAATTCGTACTCGTAGGGCTCACAACGCATTAGCCTTAGGCTTAGCCTAGATTTACTTAGGAAGTGTGATTTGGCATGTTTAGGGGGCAGTTCTCCCTTTATTGACTAGTCTCTCTGTGTAGAGGCCTATGGACGAGAAGTAAGTCCAACTTAATTGTGAAATGTCACAAATATTTAACTCAAAATTAGCTTAGTAAAACAAAGGCTAGCATTAACAAGATGTCACAAGTTAAAACAATTACATCCATTCTATAGACTAATGACATTCAATATTTCAACTGTTATAAGTTTTGAAAAGCCCTAAATAATCGATTAATTATGTGCGCCAATCAAGAAAAATTATGCCAGACTGAAGCTGACAACCATCGCATTCCACACGCACCAACTCCAAGGCCACAGCAGGCATAGCATGGTCCACGGAGAAGGTCCCCGGCCTGGGCCGGTGGCCTATAACAACGCGTCAGCCCGTTGTAGCGGCTACACGAGCGAGTTACCCGACAAATTATTTTTGAACGAAAAATAATAGAAGTATACAGCAAAACTGCCATTTTTAAATCATACGCACCTCTTTGTGACTAAGTGGAATGCAGTCTAAAATAGGTTGCGTTTTGAAAACAGACTCTGCGGCCATTAGAAGCGGAAAAAAACAATTACAATTCGTCGGAGAAAGAGAAATTGCTAACCTTGATTAACTAGTCTTAAGTCAAGCGCAAAATCAGTAATATCTAATGTCTTATAGTTTTTTAAGTGCAGTATGTAGAACAGAGCGAACAGATGACGATGTATCGGCAAAGTCTTTTTCATATTGTATTCAAATGAGATGTATTAATTCATTTTTATGGCAGTACTTGGGTAGTACCATCAGAGTCACAGTGTCATCTGTTGGGAATGCATTAACTGCCTACCAAAAATAATTACTTTTGCCTGAATCATCGATAAGATCCAACTTTGTGATCGGAAGACAATCGGGCGACCTATTGATCACGGGGTGGGCGGGGCTGGCTCGTCAGAAACAAAACAAAACAAAACAAAACCTGCAAAAAGCAAAGTTGACTACATCTTGTCTTTGATATAAGTATGATCAATCGGTAGATAATATTTATCTATATGGTGTTATTGTTGATCTAATGATGCCCAAAATGTGAGGATTTTAATTCTTCATTTTGGGTATCATTAAAAACATTAGTAACATGATACTCTTTAATTGTTTTCACTTCTCCTACACATTCATCATCTATTCATAATAATTGTTGATTACACTCAGACGAGCTTCAATAAATATCTCATACCAATCCTGCACATAACTGAAAACACAGCTATTGTGCTCTTTAGAATCTGTCCATCCTTGGCAGATTTCAAAATCTGTTGATCTTATAATACCCAAAATGTGAAGATTCTAATTCTCCATTTTCTTTTGCATCTAACATATTTTATGAGTTTCATGATATTCTTGGGGGGTGTTTCATAAAGCTGTTGTAAAGTTATGCATGACGTTAAAAATGACTGGAATATGAAGTGCCAAATGGGATGTCCAAAGTTTTTCCTGTCTTTTTAACAAAGTGTGACTGCCTTAATTCCCATTATCTTGATTAAATTATGGCAAACAATATACTTTGTATTATAAAAATATTTGTAAACAGTGGTAATATTAATCGATTGGGTGTTGCACAAAAGTTGCAATCGATTGCAAATTGCAACTGATTGTAACTGGCCAATCAAAATCATTGTTGCATGCATGTCTTCTTAAAAGGGCAGACCCCGAGTCAATCAGAATGGTTGTTTCAAAATTAGCAATTATTTGCAATTGATTGCAACTTTCTTGCAACACCCCATATGTCTGTATATTTTACTTTTTAATGATGCAATTCATGATTGAGAATCTCATTTGGCTTGGCATATTCCAGTTGTTGGGAAAGTCGTTCATAACTTTACGAACAGCTGTATGAAACACCCCCCCCCCCCCCCCAGTTCTCACTTCTCCTACACATTCACAGCTCTACTCATAATAATTATCAAAGACACTCAAGTCTTCTACAAATATCTCACACAAATCCTGCACATAACTGACAACTTAGCTATTTCGCTCTTAAGAATCCTATCCTTGGCAGATTTAAAAAGGCCAAAGTTTTTCACTATAATATCTAATAACCCAGTTACATACAAGGAATTTTACCATCTCCCACCACAAATTAAACATAATAGCTTGTCGATGACAAAAATGATATGATAGTTATGTTAATATCAAAAAGAACAAAACAAACACATTATGTACAGCATTATCAAAGTGATATATTTCTTTATTTTGTACAAAATGGAATAATACATTTCATGTAGTCATATTAGAATCTCATTACAAAAACTGACTAGATACTTCTTCATGAGTTTCATATCTCTTATCAACACTGTACTCAAATAACATAGAAAAATAGGTCTATTTTGCAATTTAGTGAAAAAAGGGAAACTATTGTCCCCCCCCAAAAAAAAAAATAAATAAAATAAAATAAATAAATAATCCAGATGCATCTTTTCAAATCATTCCAAGTTTTGTTTGAGTGATTTTACTTTTGCTGGTCAACAATAACCAAGTTCCTTTGAGCCTGTTTCTCATCATCAGAATCAAACAATTTATCAACTGTTAAAATAATCCAATACTCATTTCTGCATAGATGAAATGTGTACAATATTAATGAAATCCTCCCAATTTCAGCAGTCCCTTATCTCAAGGAAAGCTCATCCCCTTTAAAAATAATTACAATCCTTCTGAAATTGTCTTGTCTTTTTTTTTTCTCATGAGATCCCAAGAACTGAACTTGACCTATCTCACAAATTCAAACACTCATTTTTCAAAAATATTGACCTGCTTTAATTTAAATTTCATTTTGACATGGATAAAAAATGAGAACCAGAAGTTCATACTTCAAATAGTTCAAGAGATATCTATTACATTAACGGGGTTAAAATCCTTAAATTTCTGAAATGAACTCTGTAACTTTTGACCTTTGACCTGCATACCCTAAAATCTAGTCAGATTGTCTTCCTATGTAAGATGATGCATACTAGCATCAAGTTTGAAGTTCATACTTCAAATAGTTCTTTAGATACCATGTTAACAAGGCTAAAATCTTAAATTTCAGAATTTGAGCTTTGACCTACATACCCCAAAATCTAATCAGATCATCTTCATGTGATGATACATACTAGGACACAGTTCTTGAAGTTCATACCTAAAATGGTTCTTGAGTTATTGCATTAAAATAAAGGATGGACAGATGGACGACCCCAAAAGAGAGTGCCTCTGGCACCACCTTCTGTTGGCAGAGGTACGAAAAACTGAAATTTTCTAATTCAAGTTCACATAACTTGTTTGTCTTACACTTTGAGCCATTTTTTAGTGTAATTTTCTATGTAATTACCTTCCAGAAAATAGATACCTTTGCTTCAATATGGTTTATGCTTACAGTAGTGTTGTCGTCGCCAAACGTGTTTTCTGACAGAAAACAACATGTCCACAGTGATCCAATAATGTTGACATAACTAAAGTAGTTAAATTAAGATGAAGTTGAGTTTGTGGGACTCGATCGGGGTTCCAAAAAGGGAGAAAATCGTTCGAAAAAATTCCATCAAACGACCTGAAAGTTAAATCTATGATATAAAAAATAAGTGAAGACAAAGTCGTAAAAGAAAGTCACTCATGCAGGGATTCCAGCTTTTCCAGCAGCACCTTACCACTGGTGGCCGGCTCTAGCTGTCCGAAAGTCAGCCGAGATCCGATAAGAATGGAAAAATAAAATCCCCATAAATCATCGATTACAATGATAGCTGGACGAGAGCGAAATCACGATAAAATTGAGACTGCACTGTACTTTCACAGTTTCACAAGGAAACATTTTTACTTCGAATGGAAACAATAGAATATGGATTATGGAATAATATAGGCGTACTGAGTGAGGAATTATTTTCCTTGTTTATGCCAAAGTAGAAGCCAGGTATAATTTTTTCAAATTTGTATTTTTAGAGCAGTTTCTGAGTAGTCTATCGTGTGGTTACTGCCTTTTGGTGAAATACACACCGCAGTGAGCACACAGGCACATTCCCTACTGCTTCAATAGCCACACAATATTTTTTGATTGACTGTACGACTCAAATTCCTACGAATATTACTGACCATCACTCTGTCGAACAATCTGTCATTGTGGGCTAGAATTTAATACGACATGTCGACAGAGAATTTTTTTTCTTGACAGCAGCACTAACTTACAGAGATATCAATACGCTATGGAAGTTAAAGTGACCATGTTATGACACATGACCACACCCTACGAAAAATCATTAAGTTGGTTAAAATATGAACGGACCAACTATTGGTTAAAACTAGATGAATCTTCGACCACGTGTGGCCGAACTTTATGCCTCCGCCATTACCAAATCAGAAATAAATGGCACTTCATGTTGATTTATTTTCATTTATACAATGACATCATTGACCTTGACCTTTGACCTTATGACCACCAAATCTAATGAGAGCATTGCCCTTTCCATATGCATACATGAGCCAAGTTTGTTGAACTGTCAAATGGTTACTGAGTTATCACAAGAACAAACCATTTCTATGTACATAATGACCTCTATGACCTTTGACCTTTGACCTTGAGAGACTCCAAAATCTAATCAGATCATTATCCCTCCCATATGCATACATGAGCCAAGTTTGAGGTTGATCAGTCAAATAGTTGTTGAGTTATGGTGAAAACGAGCCATTTTTATGTGTATTATTACCTCTATGACCTTGACCTTGGACCTTGAGACTCCAAAATCTAATCAGATCATTGTCCCTCCCATATGCATACATGAGCCAAGTTTGAAGTTGATCTGTCAAACGGTTCTTAAGTTATCACGAGAACGAAAACGGGACGGACGGACGACCCGAAAACATAATGCCTCCGGCAACCACCTACGGTGGGCGGAGGCATAAAAAGAATTGTATGTAAAACATTCAGGGACTTCTTTTAACCAACAGTTGGTCAGTTCATATTCCAACCAACCTAATGATTTTTAACCAAAAATTTCTGAGAGTGCATAATCATTCTACAGATAGCTGAAATTGAGTACATACATAATTCACTCTGTTCAGACGGAGTTATAATCTCAAAACAAAAATCAAGACTGCGCTTGCACGGGACACAATATGTGCATAATATCCATCATAGTCCACATGGCCTAACAAAAAGTTTTTCCACATGAAGAGCTAAGCTTTGGTCTTCATAAAGTGATGGGAATTGATTCTATGTTGGTGTTGTGTCAGTATCTCAGAATCTTGTCAGAACGATTGGAAAGTTTTCTGTTATCAGATGGTCGTCATGGAGTACAACTACCAAGTTGATTTCAAATTCTGTGGAAAGAAGAAAAATAAGACCAAAAATAAGACCAAAAATAAGACGAAAATAAAACCCAAAATAAGAGAATGGAAAAGGTAATGAAAACATAGAAATATATATATATATTTTTTAAATGGGTGCAAGGAAAACATGAAAATGCTGGAGAATAAAAGCAAAAATTGTGATCAATATGCATTTGGGTATTAAGTAAGTTTATTGGTCAACAATGAAGGGTAAAATGTGATAGCAGAATGATTATTAAGAGATATGACAAAAAGACAGCCGCAAAATTGGCCATATTTTAAGAAAGAGAGATAAAATTATCATTAACCCATTGAACACTGAAGCCTGAGATAACTGAGGCTAGCATCATGGAAAATGTGTGTTATACTGAAAATAAATGGTGCTCTGTGGGTTAAAGGTAGGAGATCCCTTTTGCAAAATCTTCGAAAATCCATGCAACTTGGCAGGAGCTTAGGATATGCCCTTCTGATACTGTTTATTTAATCTTACGGTCATACAAAAATGAAAATCTGGCTACCATCCTTGAATAAGCAAGTCGGATCAGCTCACCGGCAGAAGCAAAGCCAGCTAGCTAGCTATAGCTCAGCCGCGCGCAGCTCGCGGCCACCACACGTACCGCGTAATAGCAGCGCTGTACTGTATGTAACGTGAATCCTTTTAGTGCACTACCTCGAAAAAAAAATCCGCTAAAATTTTTGGTCCGAAATAAGTACAGAATTATCAAAAATGTTAATTATTCAGTTAATTAGCCATGTACAATCCATTTTTCCTTCACAGAAGTTTTTAATAATCATTCTCTTATAAATGAACACATATTCACACATCTTAATATTTTAGAGCGGCAAATGGGATCTCCTACCTTTGAAATCATACAAGCATTTGATTTACAGCAAAATAAACTTATTATGCTGGAAAGGAAGCTTTCAGTTCATGTTCTCACATGAAAAAAATATCATAATTTAAACTGAAGATTTTGAATCTACAGGTGGGAAATAATCTTTATGAAGCAAGGAAACACAATATATCTACTTAGTGAGTAAAAACAAATCACTTTCATTTTCATTTTCCAGCAATTGAATTTTATAATAGTATTAATCTCTATTATCACCCTTTTTAACTCGGGAAACTTACCAACTTTGAAGTTACTTGTGGCTAGCGTTGGGCAGGTAAAAAGACGAGGGAAAACCATGTACATCGGGATAGTGAGCCCTCTACAGACATTGCCTTCTCCTATTTGGATGTTCTGAATCTCAGTGGCTTCAAAGATAAATATATATATATTTATACAAGTAAACTTACTACTCATATGATTGCATTTTTTCTTCACTTTCTTAATCAAAGTATGTACCATGAGTGAAAAATCTATAAAATATACCAGGTAGAGTACACTCATTAAAAGATAAGAGAATTAAGATCAGAGATACAACTTCAATATGAAACTTCAAAATGCATTCAATGTAGGCTAACCATTTCTGAGTAAGATACAAAGCAAACTGGCACGAGACCACGTCAGGGTAAAGAATACCTGGGGGTGACTCGGCGGAGCTTATATAGCCATCTAAAAAAAATAAAAAAAAAAATAAAAAATTCTTTGGGGCGATCATTTTCTTAGAGTAGCCCTCGCCTCAGCTCCAAAATTAAGCAATAAATTTGCAAATGTTATCTAGGAGCAGCAGAATTAACATAAGGAGACAATTGGGATATCCAGCTCATTTGGGTCTAGAAATAGCTTCTGTAAAGTTGTCCACGGGAGCTATTTTTTCAGAGAATTTCTCTCGTAGTAAAAAAGTATTTTTTAACCTGGACCACATGGCAATAGACTATTTCAAGTAGCCATAGCTTGAATTTTTTCCTAGTCAAATTTCAAATGCACTACATGTAAATGCAAGCAGAGCCTGAATTCTGTTCTAATCTTCATATGCAGTTAACCCATTCGTGACAGAGGTCCACATTTTGTGGTTTGGCCTAATATCTTTCGATGCAGAGCCTTACAAATCATACCAAATACATGAGCAGAAAGAGCAAAAAATTCTACACAAACTGTGCCCATTTTGGTTGCGTCAATATTCGTTGTTTGATGCTGAAATTCTTTAAAAGGAAAATAAGCATCAAAATCCTTCAATTGGCAATGTGATAGAAAGTTTAAAACACCGTTTTCCCCTGCAAATTGGCAACTTTTTGACTTCTTATCATAATTTCTGTCAATTTATATTCATTTCAGATACATGATGTCTTATAAGAAAAATGTAGCAATAAAATAAAAATGTTGGTGTTGCCATCTTGAAGAATAAAAGGTGATCAAATTAGGCTTTAAATAATTCCTGTCACGAATGGGTTAATTGTAGGCCTACCATCCCTGGCGTATCCCTCTGCACATCCACAAGTCTCCACTCTGACAAGCTGGATTTCGACAGATTTGATTGGTGCGTTGCAGTGCTCTATGATCACATGACCTGTAAGAGGGTTCTTGATGCAGCAACTTGCCGAGTCTAACCTGCCTTTGATGCTGAAGTTTGGTAGCGCCGTTTTCTGTTGGGGGTGCAGATGAGTAAAGTGAGACAATGATGCCATGTAATATACTGCCAAACTTTCCATTTACAACACATTAACCTATAGTAGTACAGGGTTTTCTGAAAGGGTGAATTAATCAGCTTTCGCTGCTCAAGTTGCAACACATATTTATATTTTCCCCTCCTACATAGTTTAAAAAGAATAAAACCATTTATAACGTGACCTAAAGTGAATGAAAATTGCAGTTTGACAGAAAATTAACAATTTGCATATGACTAATACTGACTTTATATTTTACACTGTGTTGCCAATTTGGAGAGCTTAATGATTATCTCCAATAAAACTGCCCTTATTCCCAAATGATGCAACATACCGTGTTGGAAACAGGCTGAAAATTTTGCTCATGTACATGTATATTGTACATTGTACACATTACACATGAGCAGAAAGAGAAAATTCACTGAAAATTTGGGTCCATTTCCACTGCATTATGTAGCGACTATGTTAACAACAATTCAGTTCACCTGTTATGCATTATGACATCTGAACACATCAAATCCGTTCTGCATACATTAGTTGTTGCTAAATTAGGCACAGCTCTCTGGCTAGCTTTGTAGTTGTCAAGCGAAACTTTTGTTAAACAAACTAGTATGCAATAAACTTAGTAGACAGGTCTATTCAGTGTTTGAGCTGCCAAGTTGACTTTTTTGAAGGGATCTGGTAACTTTGTGCAGGCTTGATTTAATAAACTGTTGAATTTTTATGTCTGTGCTGTATAAAGATGTTCAGAAGGATAAATAAACAACCAGGAATACATGTAGATGTATAAAGGTTTTGAAATATAAGATTTTATCATCAAGATAAGATATCTATCACTGAATTCTGCCACTTGCCAAAAGCAACCTGGGTATGATTTTGTCTAACACTGCTGTCTATGGGGTAAAAAGGTCTTGCATTTCCAGTCACTTGTATATTTTCACTTTTTGTGAAGCACATAGTAATGTTTTTTAAATGCATTTTTCAGGCTTCATATATACACAATAAGATAACTTGTAGGGCCATGCAGCTCAGATTTTTAAAAGTTACTCAATGGCTTTAACCCATTCGTGACAGAGGTCCACATTTTGTGGTTTGGCCTAATATCTTTTCATGCAAAGCCCTAAAAATCATACCAAATACATGAGCAGAAAGAGCAAAATATTCTACACAAACTGTGCCCATTTTGGTTGCGTCAATATTCGTTGTTTGATGCTGAAGATTTTTTAAAGAAAAATAAGCTTTAAAATCCTTAAATTGGCAATGTGATAGAGAGTTTAAAATCACCGTTTTCCCCTGCAAATTGGCAACTTTTTGACTTCTCATCATAGTTTCTGTCAATTTATATTCAGTTCAGATACATGACGTTTTATAAGAAAAATGTAGCTAGAAAATAAAAATGTTGGTGTTGCCAATTTGAAGGATAAAAGTTGATCAAAATAGGCTTTAAATAATTCCTGTCACGAATGGGTTAATAAACCATTCAAGTACATGTACCTAGATATATAAATACTTGTAAATGAATTAATTTCTTACATCTTTGATATTCTGCAATGACTGAGGTGTGATTGTGAATGGTACTGGCTTGAGCTCAGCTTTCACCTTCTGGTCTTTGTATTCAATGATGAACTCTATGGTCTTTGTGAGATCCTTTGCCAGAAGAGAACGCTTCACCTGCGCTTTCAGAGTGTACTGTACACGTATAGAACAAATAGAAGAATGGCATCTTGTAAAATGAAGGAAATACACGGAAATAAAACAAATTCTAATCATTAAACTTGGTTTTCAAAAATAAGCAAACAATAATGTAAATATCCATGTGACTTGAATTTGAGCCTGACCAGTTTGTCATGGATGGACACTTGACAAATTTTGAGAGTTTGGAGGCCTATAGAAAAAAAAATAATAAAATGTATTTTATGTTTTGTTGTGATGGGTACCACTCAAGGAGTTGAAATGCAATAAAATTTGATTATCCTGTTTGTTTAAATGGAAATCCATAAATTATCAATGTCACAGACGGACAAAAATGTTACTTTTAACTGATCAAGCTCATAGCTACATGTACCTCAAATAAAGTGAAAACAGTAAGACTAACTGAGATTTGAGAAATGTATTTTGACAGAGTAGATCAAAGTTTTTCCTACAGAAACAGGACAGAACATCTTGAAGTTAATATCCCTGCTGGATATTAATGTTTGACCACAAAGTCAAAGCATATAGGTCAAATATCACTCTTGACTGTCCAAAAAATGTAGCAGCATAGAAAGCATTTTAAGCAAGTGTGGGATGCATTTGAATAAAAGTTTGAGTACAAGCAGGGTTCTCACCATAGCAAAACAATAAACTACATAATCTGTTATAATACAGACTTCAGGTCTAAAAAATGATCTTGTAAAGCTGATGAACACTGAGTCCGAGATTACTTGGGCTAGGATCTATGTATTGACAAAGTAGATCAAAGTTTTTCATCCACAAACAAAACAGAACATCTAGAAGTTAATATCCCCCCCCCCCCCCCATTTCAAGCAAGCATGGGATGCATTTGAATAAATCTTTGAGTACAAACAGGGTTCTCACCATAGCGAAACACACCTTGTCTCATTTCCAGTCATGGGGATTTAAAGAAAAATAAGGACAAATTACACTGGTAGAATCTCATGCAAAGGGGTAATGATAAGACTACAAAATAGGTTATAGTACAGACTTCAGGGGCCCGTTGCATAAAACTTACTATAATAGTAACTTTACTATTATAGTAACTTACTGGATTTTGATTGGCTGTTGAGCAACATGACATAATCAACAGCCAATCAAAATCCAGTAAGTTACTATAAAAGTAAAGTTACTATCATTTTAAGTTTTATGCAACGGGCCCCAGGTCTAAAACAAATGATCTTACAAACGCATTGAACACTAAGTCTGAGATAACTTGGGCTAGGGTCTATAGAAAATGTGTGTTATTCTGAAATCAAATTGTGTCCAACAGGTTAAAAAAAAATTACTACCTTGGAATGCTGCAAGATCATATTACATTAGGTTTGACCAGGGTAAAATACTATCTTGCCAAGAAGTCTGGGTATGGACCCATCCAGGAAGGGATTTGTGGGCAGCGCCATTACTGCGTACACGTGTCCCAAGTTAGTGTGTATTATAGTGCGTATGTAGCTCTTTGGTTGAGAATGGATTTCTCTCCTGCGCAGGCTACCAAAGATCATAAAGCACATGCTTTATAATCTTTGCGTGATACACACAGCTGCGGACACCGCAGAAATGCACTAACTAACTCTATGGGGACATCACAGTTTTGGTTTATCATCTGCTGCCCTCAACAATACGCCGAATCGGTCTAAGCAAAATAAAACTGAATTCCTACCTGGATATTAACAAACACGCCATGATAAGTTTCATAGAGTGTCTTATTAAGCTTTGCCTTCAGTGGTACTTCGAAAGGAATCTCTGTCCTGCCGGCAGGTATCTTGCCTGGTTTAGCTGCATTCAGTGTCACACTCAACAGCTGGATGGGCTGGAGAATATGAAATCATATACAACACATCCTTCAAAAAAAATCTCAAGTCTATTTCATTCTCTAAATTACATGATTATGTGGTTTATAGCCAAATGGTCTTATACCAATTGGTCTAATTCCCAGATTTTCTAACACCACTATGGCTAAACCCACTTGCCAGAATTCACAAAGGTGGTTTAAATTTAGATCATGGTTTATCCAAAATTTATGGTATAAGTGTGCTTGATTTAGTGCGTGGCCCATACACTATAGAAGGTCCAATAATGAATATGCGTGTGTGGCAAAGGATGCTAAATTCACCTTAGTTGCAATGGTTTAGACCATGGTCTATTTATATTAATTTACATAACTTACAAAGTACATAGGAAAAGCTGCTTCTAAAGCTACCTCACTTAAGAATGAAAGTACCTCTTGGGGATTGTGCTTTCAGTTGTGCTCCAAAACTGTGGAATAAACTGCCACTTGATATTAGGAAGGCTCCATCTGTTTACTGTATTCAAATTTCTGTTGAAGACTCACATTTTTTCAGAAATTTTTCAATTACTAGAAATACTTTTATTGAACATTTAAGCAGTAGCATTGTTGGGAGCTCTGTTACATCATAGTGCAGTAGAGTATATCTATATAGTAATTGCACTATATAGATTTATCTAATTATCATCATTATTGTTATTAATTATTATTATGTATTCTTTCAAAGGTAAAATGAACAATCAATAAACAAACCTTAATCGAGTTGTAGAAGGCTTCAAAATGACCAACGCTTTTGCTGCTGAGTTGAAGATTGACCGATCCCTCGGCAATCAATGTTATACCTTGATGTTGGAACTCTGTCTTGGTCTGAATCACGATGACCCCAGCAAGTACTTCCTGCAGGTCAATGAAAAAGTTGGCAAAATGAAATTCATTTATTTTTCAATCTCAGCATTAAAAATGGAAAAAATGGAAATGAGAGTATGAGACAGAAGTTTGCTTTCATGTCAGTGTCAAGAGGATAGAGTATACAGGTTACAGCCACATTGCAAATGAAGAGGCAAATGAGGAGGGGGGATTTCAAATTGCCCCCTCGCATAAGTGTGAATGTATGATAGTGTCAAACCTCAAAGCGATAACTAAGAAAATTGGGGACAAATTAACGCTTTTTTTTCCATTAGCTTCCAGGGAATAAGTTTGCCTCGAAAACTTGATTAGCAGTTTTGGTCAATTATGGGAAAATACTTTTAACAAAGTTCTGTACAGTCCTATGTAAAAAACTTGCTACACAAAATTTCTTTTGTGTAGCAATCATATCAAAAATGCATAGCAAATAGCGATGTGATACCAGGAAAATTATTCCCTGAGTTTCAATGATTTTGTCACTCATTGCTACTTTTCTATACTTCATGTGTAAGAACGCACTTAGTCACCCAAATGATCAATACGGATATCGAGAGCATGTTGTAAGGTAAGGCAAAACCATCCTATCCACAGCTATAGAAAAATTCCCATTCAATAATTGGAAAACTGGGATCTAAAATTTTCATGACACAATTACATAGAGGGAAATAATAGCAGAGGTAACTACGCATTAGAAAGGGTGATTTCGATGGCATGTGTGTTTTTGGTTACATGTTTCTCTGAATACATGTGTGTAGCTAATGTAATGGGAGCGGCGTACAGCTTGTAGTAGCATAAACATCATTCAACTTATAAGCTTGTACAGCTAAGTTAAGTATGACTGTGACAGAGTTGGATGGCGAGAATTGCTGTGAATTTTTTTAAAACGTCTGAAGGATCGCTCGCATCTAGTCGCGCAATGATGCGCATGCGCAAGTTAGTCGGCATTTTCTATCTGCATTTCAATGGACGCCGGGGAAACGTAAACAAGCGGTGAGTTTTTCCAGCTACCCTACGATAAATTCATATCTAAATTTTGGTTTCCGTACGTCTGATTTTTAGTCCCAAGTGTCAGTCGGGTTCATGATGACCACAGCCGATAGTTACAAGGCTGGTGGTGTCATTGGCCCATGGGAAAGTGATTTTCCAGGGGTTGTTTTGAAGTGCCAAGATGCTTGCTATGTACAAATAGGGGGTAAAAGCACTGGACGTCAATGGGGAGTAATAGCGTTAGTGTTTTTTTTTTTTTACTCCCCTGACGTCCCTGGACTACGTTAGCGAGATAGGGAAAAATGCCAAGCTCCGTAGCGTTAGCAGTTTTGGGGGTTTTTTGGGGTTTTTTTTTTACTCTCCAGGAGCTTCCAGGCTAGTCCCACACACGTTTGGCCCTATGAGTGCATGGGCCTAATCGTGAAATTTGTCCCCTCTCTTCCCGCATGTGCGCTCACATTGTGTACAAGTCTATGGGAGTGGAATGCTGTCACCAGCACTCGCAGCAGTGAAGAAATAAACAGCAGTGAAATGAATGGACTGGTGACAAATTTCATGACAATACAGGTATCATTAATTTGTCAGCTCCATGACATCTCCTAGATCATCGACAAGAGAATGACTGTCACATCATGAGTTGATTCCATGAACCCCCCCCCCCCCCCCCATCTTCAACTTCATTAATTTCAGTTTTACTAACACCAAAAGCTGCACATGGTACAACACGTAAATGTTGTAGATCTAGAAGTAATTATTGCAGTTAACACGCTTACCCCTTCTGTGTAAATCTTGTTGGCCTTCTTGAGACGTATATCGAGTAGCCCTGCCATTTGCAATGCTGAAACCTGAAATTTCCCCGTTAACTGAGCTTTTATTCAAGTTTAACTAGGCTACGTTGAAAATAAAGTGGGCGGAAGACCTCGGCAATCGATATTATCGATAGCACATGATTGACACCTCTATCTTCTCTTCTCTTCTCTTCTCTTCTCTTACCTAGGGATACCTTCCTCCTCGTTTGGTTCCAGATGCAGACGGAACGTTGAGGAGTATTCTCAAGAAGAAGAAGGTATAGGGAAGATTCTGAGCGCAGGCATATTATGCCTCTGTATCTCTGTATTCAGGTTCTTCCTCTTTAAGATGGCTGGCTCACTTGCTTCCAGGAACAGGGCATTCATAGTCATACTTTATATAGGCTCATTCTTCCAGCATCTAGCAGCTTCGAAACTGTGTACGCTTCGGGCAGTGACAACTTCATGATGAAGACTGTTCCATGTTTTCCTTATTCGAGTTTTTGTATCTCTTCTCTTCTCTTGTTTTTTTTTCTCTCTGTTTGTCTCTTTGTGTTTCTGTTTGCTCGTTTGTTTGTTTGTTTTAAG